>JANHFM010001451.1:463565-476596 GCA_032468115.1 Grayia smithii | reverse complement strand
CTGTCAATGGGAAGACATTCTCCCGCCTTGGCAAAAGACAAAAAAAAGAAAATGATGAATCGAGGTCCGCAGCATTCAAGCCCCAACCAGGTAAGGAAGCCAGCTGCTGCCACAGGAGCGCTCCTCTTGCCCAATCAGAACTCGCAATCTACCAAAGGGGCGGGGCAATCCCGACTCTACGCCAATGGTTGCATCCAAATGGAGTAACGGGCAGGTGGCTTCCCCGCCCTCCTGACTCGCCACACGGTCGGAAGGCGGAGCTTTCTTAGGCGCTTTGGGGAGGGGGTGGGAACGTCATCCGTTTTTTTTCCCGTGATCCAACGCTGTGAAAGGCGGTAGCACTGCTGCAGTAGCGGCGCCGCCGCTGCTACCGAAGACGACTCCATCCGGGTCCTGGATGGTGCTGTAGAGACGGGAATCACCGTATTACAGGTAACGGTCGTGTGATCGCGAGCAAGGGAGGGGAGAGGTGGGATCAGCGAAAGAAGATGTTGGCCTGTTCGCACGGGAGCGGGATTGTTTCGCCTGCGCGGGAGAACGGCTTTAGGCCTCCAGGCGATCTTTCTGCTACTTCTGAGGCGATGGAAGGGAGGGAGAAAAAGGGCGAAGTTTCCCCGCTCCTTCCCTCCCGCCCTTTCTTCCTGCCCGCTTTCGCCCTGCATCCTTTCTTCCCTTTCGCCCCCCCCTCTCCTTGCCGCGCCTTCCCTGACAAACCTGAAGGTCCGAGAAGCGCCGCCCACTCGGCGGCGACCGATTGGCCTCTGGGCTGGAGTCCTTCTCGCGATTGGCCGGAGATGCCTCTCCTAGGTGGGCGCGTCACTTCCCGTAGCAAGTTCGAGATGGGCAAGGGAGACCTTGGCTGCCGGGGAGGGATGAGGAAAGGGGGTGGGGCGCGAGATGATGCTGCGGCGGGGACTCCCAAGCACGATGGGCAAGCCCCGCCCCGTCTCTCGAGACACCCCGCTTCCCGCCTATTGCCGGCCGAGTGCTGTCGCAGCTTCCTTCTCGCCGCGCGCTTCTGAGCCCCCCCTCCCCCCTCCCCCCCCCAACTAGCTCGAGCACCGGACCACGAGAGCCCCGGCCGGGAGGGCGGGGGCAGAGCGAGCGATGAGGGAGGGGAAGGGCAGTTGCTGTGCGGCGGGGGCTCCTGATGGCCCGAAGCCTCTTGGGCCGGAGCGGGGCCAAAAAGAGAGAGAGAAAGAGAGAGAAAGAGGTGGGGGCTGCTTCTTGGCAAGCGGCTTTGCTACCACGAGGCGCTCCGCCCTCTCCTTCCCGCGCGGTCTTTCTCTTCTGATCGGAGATTTATCCTGCCCTCGCTGGCTTGGCGAGCCCGCTCCTTTCCTTAGAGGGAGGCTTGCTTTTTTTTTAGGTGTGTGTGTGTGTGGGGGGGGGGGGAGACAGCTGGAGGATTGGGATCTCCCAAGGGATCTGGCAATCAAATCTTTGGCGCCTCTTTAGCTGATTTGTAGAGCCCGTCTCGGGTTGGAAAACTTCAGTGGTTTGAATTTGAAGCAGTGTGGTAACTTCGTCAGAGACGGGGAGGGATTTCCCCCCCCCTTTTTTTTTTTTTCCCGTTTTGTGGCGCTCCTTATTTAAGCCATCCGCTATTTTAATCGGCAGATCGTGTTGGGACTCGTTGGAGGTGCGAAAGCCGGAATGGATTTTGAGAGTCGGGGTTTTTGGGTTTTTTTGTTTTTGTTTTTTTGTTTTGCTAGCAAGTTTGCTTAATTATTCTTCTTGGATATGGCTTTACCTCCAATTCAGACATTGAGCTATTTTCTTAATGGATGCTGGTTATCTTTTTCAGCTGCCCTTCCTGTATCTTCCTTTGGGTTGGAAGTAAAGTTGCGAATTTAAAAATTCTTCTCTATCTAGTGAAATTTCATTACACGGGATGACGGTGGTATCACCTACTGGAAAGCTGACAAGGTGTTATCTATTTCTGTACAGCTAGGAAAGCAGCATTGTTATTGGATGGGGTGACTGTATTTGTCTTTGAAATTATGTATTTAAGCCTTTTCTTTTGCCACTTCGGATTTGGGTCCTGTCAAGGTTAAACTTAACTTTTCAAACTTAATTTGAAATGATGATGGAATATGAGGGAAATGAAATGAAGATGGATTCCCCCCCCCCTTTTTTTTCCCCAGACATAAGCCTAAAATTAAGTCTTTCAGAAAACTTCCTGCATATGTAGTGTCTAGAAATTAATTAAATTAGTAATTTGTTCAAAAAGGAACTTTTAACATTCTTTGAAAACTTATAACAGCTATTAAATTAGAAATATATTGGTAATATAGATTAGTTTCATATAAAATGCTAAGCCAGTCAGACTTCCAAAAAGATTCCTTATTTGTATAGTAGGAGGGTAGGACTGTTAACAGCTTTATTTCTAAGTCAGAACGTTCAAGAGTTTGAATATGTGGGGAATGTGTAAATGTTAGTCTGAGATTCATGGAACGTTCAGTTCACATAGCAATTTTCAAAGCAAACTTGGCTCTTTAAATTTTAAAATACGCATTTCTGAGTAAGGATTTACTAAACAAAGCAGTTTGAAAGGGATTTGGTTTCATTTTAATTAGAGTAAATTAGTATATATGTGAAGCTTAGTTCAGGCAACTGTCAAATATGGGTGTTGCTTTCAGTGTGTTTGATCTTTTCCTAGACACAGAAGATTAAAGCACTTTTGAAATAACCAAATGGTGGATGCCCTTTGATTGTTTGCTATAAATGCTGAGTGATTGCTGCTGCCAATAAACTTCAAGTGTTTATGAATATGTGCAGGTGTTGATGGGGAAACTGACAACATTTTGTCTTGAAAGTGAAGCTAGCACAGTGATGGGTTAGTGCTTCATTGAAATTTTTAGATTTCAAGTAACTTGATGGATTAATTCAAATAATGACATGAAATCTGATTTACAAATTTATTAAATCAAATTATTGAATACAAATAAAGTTATTTTGTAGGAATAAGTTGTCATTCTTTCCTCTTCAGTTTTAAATTTGTTCTTAGAAGAAGCAATTGAATACAATTATCTTAGCTCAAATATAAGCTTTTCAAGAGCTGTTACATTTGAAAAATAATTATGTGTATTTTAAAAAATTATATGCATCACAGACAAAGCAAATATAATATGTTCAATTCATTCCCAATGTACTAAAACACAAGCCATATCTTTAACATAGTAAATTTATTAAACATTTAGATAAATTTACCAGAATATTGCAAGGGCCACATGTCGTATGGATTCTGATACCTACTCACAGGAGTATAAGCCTTATTCAACTGTTTTGATTATCCCACTCAAATATAGTAAACAAAGTTTAGATTTATTGTGGGGCCCTATGGTTTTAAATTATGGATATCTCATAGTATTCAGTAGACGTATTTGGGATTCAAATTTCAGTATGACCCCTGTATTTACTGTCATGTTCATTCTCACCCAACTTGTCCCTGTCTATTTCTTACTTAGTGTTGCATCAGTTATCTGTTTGAGATAGAGAAAAAAGACCCAATCTATAGTTCATTCAAAATTTCCAAAACTTGAATGTTAGTATCTACCAGACCAATTTTCATATAACAAATGCACAAAACATTTTTTATTTACAACCTGCGTTTTATTTCAATATAAAGAATAGCATTGGTTTCCTGCCCCATTAATGTATTGTCATAACATCTGGCATGTCTTATTGCTGAAATTGCAGTTGCATGCTTTTATTTATTTAGGATGGTTTTCATTAACTTTCCTTCCTCCTTTTAGGTTTGAAAGTGGAATAGAATGAGGAACGCTATATAATAGTTGCCTTACATCAGTATTTGAACTCAGCTTAATTTCTTCATCCAAAGAATTTCCCCAGACTGAATCATTTGGATATTGAACTAGAAAGAACGGCTTGGAAATACTGTAGATAATTAAACAACCGAACAGATGTTTGTTTTAGCATCCTTTTTAAAAAGACATTGCCATCTATTAAACGAAGATACTGCTCTGTGGGATGAGGTAGTAGGTTGTATAGTTTTAGGGTCATACCCACCACTGGGAGATAACTATACAGTCTACTGTCTTTCCTAAGGAAGCAGATAATCATCAGCAACATTAGTCTGATTTTATTCTGAAACTGCTTTCAGTGGTCGATAATGTATTGTACATAATTGAACATTATTTCATGGAAGCAAAGTAAGCAACAGAGAACTTGCACTGGTGCCATATTTAATAGCATTTAAAGTTGGCTAATGGTATGGGGGACTTGAGACGGAAATAACTCATGCAAAGGTAATTCAAAAAAGTATTTTTTTTTGTGTTCAAGTTACTTTTGACCAGTTTTGGCAGTATTTTCCTATTCCTAGTACCTGTTTTCCATAATTCAGAAGGCCTTGAATGGGGGGCATGTGAACCCAAAAGTTTCCTGCTACATTTTTAGAATCAAATTCAAAGGAATATTCTCTGAACAAATTTACTTTCTAAATATGTTTCTCTTATCAGGTTGAGGTAGTAGATTGTATAGTTGTAGGGTAGTTATTTTGCCCTCTTCAGGAGATAACTATACAATCTATTGCCTTCCCTGAGGAGTAAAAATTCTACAGTATTCTTAATGGATTATTTGCAGTTTGGTTTAAAATAAATTACAATTTTTGTTTTTACTGGCAAACTATACATGAGGTTGTAAGAATCATTTTGCTTTTATCTACTGAAAGAAATACTTGTTAACGATGGAGTATATTTGCGTATTAGCTCATGGTTTTACTGAATGTATGTTTCAAAAATACATTCTAGTGAAACTAAATTGTACTTTAAGAAAGTAACCATTCTTTTGTTTCAAATGGACTAGAGATATACTTATGTATATACTAATCATTTGATAGGATGTCAAAATATTTAACATTTAAGGATGTTTCCTGTTTACCACAAATGAACAATGGTAATGAACCTGCATGTATTTTATACTGCATAATCTTTAAAGATGTGCATAACTTTTCACAATGACTTTTTTTAAAAGAAGAATGAAGAAATGGTGGGGTTCCTAGGAAGAGGTAGTAGGTTGCATAGTTTTGGGGCAGTGGTTTTGCCTATAAGGAGTTAACTATACAACCTGCTGCCTTTCTTAGGGCTTTAATATCACAACGGGATCATAGTTGGTTGAATTACATGTTCCTAATCTAAATCATTCTATAAATTTGCAAGATTTACCATGACATTTTTATTCCTTGAATCAAATAAACCAAATAATGCAGAGGTTCCTTAAACTACCTTGATGAAACATTCCCTTTGCCAGAAGAATGTAGGAACAAAACATAAAAAAGTACCTGCATACTTTTTTTTATGTGTTGTGATTACAAACTCATTTTAAGTCTAGTACTGCTCTTGTATATATGTATGTATGTATTTTCATAATAAAATAGAAATTCAGTTTTGAGAGAGATTGTGTTTCTTATGTTCCCTTCTAATATTCTGGTTTTATCATCTAAATAAGTCTTTATATTTCAATAAAGTCTCTGTATATTTTAGAATAGATTAATCATTGGTATGTCTAAGCAACTACGTTCTATGTAAAGGAGATTGAGATTTGACCTACATATCAGCAAAGTAATTCTAAACTTGTACAGAACAGGAGTATAATAGGTGTTGGAGAAGAATCAGATTCTCCTACCCTGGGAGAAAAAGAATCCCAATTTTTTTTTCTCCTAATTTATTCATCTGGGAAAGACAATTGGACAGATATCTTGAAATGTTGTCAACTGCTCCATTCTCAGCCTTCCTCTTCTGGTTCAGTCTGACTCATGATTCCCAGTGCAGAATATAAATATGCAAACAGAACACGAGAACAGAAACACAGGAAAGCACCCCTTTTCAAGCTCACATAGCTGGTAAACTCAAGGAACAAGAACCAAGAAAATTTCAGAAAGCAATTGAAAATACCATTAGGACATTAGGGTGTCAAACTCAAGGATTGTGGGCCTGATCTGACCTGCAGGGTGCTTAAATCTGGCCCCCTGGGCCAGACTGGAAATAGCAAAAGATCAGCTCGTGGTGCCTCTGGCAGCCGAAATGGGGTGCGGGAGACCACATGTGGCTCCCTGTGCCCCGTTTTGCCTGGCAGTGCAGGAGGCCATCCAGGCTGAAAACAGGGCGCCCCATTTTGGCCAGCAGAGTGCTGCAGGAGGCATCTGTCCCAGCTCCACTCCCCTCTGGCGGGACTGCAGAGAAATACAATGCTGATTTGGCCCTTGAAGAAATCCAGTTTGACACTCCTGATCTAGTTCATAACCTTTGGTGATCCCTGTGAAATTAATTTTGAAATACACATTTTTCACGCAGTGAAAAAGTTGCCCACTTATTTATAATGACCGTATTTAGCCTGTGAACTTTTTTTTCTGCACTGCACAAAAACTTGGAGTATAATTTATATTGTACATTCAGATATAATTTTTAGAAAGTAGCTTTTATAAATGGAAAAATAGAAAAAACAAGTGTATGTAAACACAGAATCTAAAATTATATACATGCACATCTAAGGTATAAGATACATTTAATAAAGCTAAACAGCTCTTGTGGGTCTTTTTCAAGCCAAGTGGAATTTAGTCAAAATGGTTATTGAAAAGGTAATCGATCACTTCAGTCAATTAGTTGCAGTGGTTTTAATCATGCTTCTATTATTATTTGAGTTTGACAACTTGGTGGAAAATGTTTAGAGTGAAACAAGTGCATGGAACTCTTACAGATTAAAGGAATATGCTCTTAAAATGTCTTTGCCATCAATTCCAGTCACTATTCCAACAATGCTGACATCATCGCATGCCACAGATCTGAAGCCACTGTGAATGAAATTTTTATGTTAGTACTTGATTAAATAACAAGTCACATTGAAACAATTCAATATGTAAAGTACAAGAAATCAAAATATGGAGCCAGGTTTTACACAGAATAGAATATTTCATTGCAGGCCGACAAATACACCAAAGCCTGCATTAGTTGGGTCACTGAATGACACACTACGGTTGATTCTGTAATTTGCAGTTGGAAAGTTCATCTTTGAGTAATATATTTCAGTGTGGTCTCCAGATACAAATTCTTGTGATTATGGGGGGGAAAAAATTATGTTAAAGAATTTAAAAATATACAGAGATTACTTGACATATCAAGGCTATTCTTAACTTGTTAATACTTGGATAAATTAGCGAACATGTATCACTATAAAGAAAAGGAAAGCAGCTCTCCTACAGCCTGTTGGAGATATACAATAAGAAATTAAACGTTTTTAATCCGCCCTTTAAAGAGAACACCACAATTATCAGCAAACCAGCTTAAAATATTCTCTAAATAATCAGCCTGAAAGGGTCAGGTGAGGTTTGAAAGCTGAATAAGAAAAGGAAACTTTCAACCTACATGCAACAACTTGGGGAGGGATGGAGGAATTTTTCTGTGAAGAATACACAAAAGACTTATCTGCTACATCTTAAATAGACAAGTTCAGGCAGGAGAAACTGTCAACTACTTATCCGGGAGTCCTGAACAAGATAAATTGCCAGTGGGTGCTCAATACTATAATCACATTTGAAAAATACTAAATGAAATGTTAACGCTATGTCACTAGGCTGTTAAAATGCCAACAAACCATAAAACATTTTTTAAAAGATGAGACTTACCTTGACCATCTGTGAGATCCTCCCAATAAATGATAGCAACTTGTCAACAAAGAGGATTTGTTATTTTTCCAGAAGTATACACGGAGTGAAAGGTCCATGGAAGATGTCACGACATGAAAAGGATCCTGGAGTAGGATGGAATGGAGAAAACAAGTTGTTTAGTTAAATATGCCTAATACCTATGCAGAACAGAAAGTAACTACTACTCAGAGATTGTTGAGTTTGGTGGTTTTTTTTTTTCAAAATAATAGACTAAAATGTCTGTAAATAAGGAAGAGTCACCATACCACCCAAATAGATGTAATAATTTTATGATGATCCTTGAAAGCCATCAATACAGTTCCGCTCAGAGAGTATACTGTCAGTTCTGGTCCAGCTGCTATAAGAAGGGTTTGTTTGCCAAATCCTTTCATACTTCTCATCTGCTGTTGGGCTGGTAGTGTGAAGCTTGCAACCTGTTTAGCTTTTACATAAAAACAACATTCATTCTTGTGTCACATAAATGTTTGAAATTTGTATTCTATTTTACCCAATAGTTCTTTGTCAATATTGATTATGAGTTCTCAGAATTGCAATCATAATACTGCCAAAGATTATCAAAGACAGTTTCATTTCATAGCATTATTTTATTTATATCCTTCCTTTATTATTTTTATAAATAACTCAAGGCAGTGAACGTATCCAATAGTACCCTTTTCCCCACAACAAAAACTCTGTGAAGTGAATTGGGCTCTGACAAGCCCAAAGTCACCCAGTCTTCTGGCATAGCATGAACAATGGGACTTCCCCATTTCTCCAGAGACAACTTAAGGGCTACCACCCACCAGATCCTCTACATTTGGGACATAGGGCTGCATGGACAGTCCATATTACCAGCTCAGTCTGTTTCATAGGCATTTAGACAACCATTAGTGAGCAAATCTAAGCTTATCTTAACTGAAAGAAATAAAAGAAAAAGAAAAGGCTTAACCAAAACAAGAGAATCTGGTAAAGAATAAATACATTTTATTTATTTTATTTAATAAATTTCTTTGCTGCCCATCTCACTGCAAGGTAACTCTGGGCAGCTTACAACAAATTGCAAGGAATCAGAATCTGTATATTACCAATCATCTAGGTAATTCAACTAATTAACAGCCATAGATTTTACCTTTTTCTCCATTCCAACTATCGTGCTCTAGATTACCAACTACTGATTTAGAATCTGTATATTACCAATCATCTAGGTAATTCAACCCACCAAAATCAGCTGTAGTTCTTTTACCTTTTTCTCCAACTATCATATGTTCTAGATTAGCAACTATTTAATTTTTCGTACACATTCCAGGAGACTTTGTGGTAGCAAAGCGGGGTATGACTATTTTAAATAAAGAATGAATACTCAAAATGACTTAATCTAGATTTGCTACAGAACATCAAACAGATTAAGTAATTTTAGAAGATTATGCAATCTAAGAAAGCATTATTCTTCTAAAAGCTATCAGAGGATTTTCCCAAAGAGTATTATTCAGGGATTAGAAATGGCACCTGAATGTTTGGTATAAAAGATTTAAGAGAATGATTGCCATGTCATATTTTCCAGATTATTATCATATAGAAATTAAAGATAATAATGTAAAATTATTGATTGAGCAACATATATGTAGTGGTCAAGCAAATATGTATAGAAAAGGATATATTGGATATATTGTTATCAAAAATAGTAGAAAGCTACTATTTGGATATATTTAGTCTTAACAACATTACTGCCTGACAATAAATTCTATATTTTTTTCCCATTATGGTCCAGCATATTTTAAATATTCAATGGCACATCTAAAATGACACAACAAGTTGATGAAGCCTACCTGTAACATTCTTTTTGTATTTAGACTTCTCAATTACTATATCAAAGCTATCAATGTGAAACATCTCATTTTTGTGCAAAATGGCAATTCTTGCTGATTCAGCTGGTAACCAGCACATCACCTGACAATGATCTGTAATAGGTAAAGGACTAGATAACATCAAATCATCATCTTCTGGCTGAGTTGCATAATATGTGTTAAATACCTAATACACAAAAAGAAAATAATACCAATAAGTTGGGATCCAAAGATCAACTTTTTAAATATCAGTGCAACTTTTGAACTTGTATGAAAACGTATGTCAATATATTAAACCTTCTATCCCAACTAAGGACCTTGATTTATCTCAGTGTTGTCTATCCATGAGATAAAAGAATTGGTATATCTCCATTCAGCTCTAGCCACCATGGGCAATGGGAATTATGGTTCAAATGCTTGGGGAAGCACCTGGTTACCAGCGTCTGGTTTATATTGCTTGGCAGCAATTTTCCAAGAGATCCTTTCTAAACCTCTCTAAAATGCTGGAGTTGAGCCTTTGATCTGCATGTAATCCATGACTTCTATTATCTGACCCCTCTTATTTAAATTGCAAAACTCCATTCTGCATTATATATGACTTTTGAAACTTGTTCCAAAATGCAAATCTTACCAATACACTTAGAAGTACAGTTCTTTGAACCTAGGCTATTACTTACAGGTGAAAAACTTTGACATTCAAGATCTGCTATAGGCAGATTACAAATTCATTAGAAAACTCCAAATATAATAATTCACCTTAATTTTCTTTAGCAACATGTTAAAGAAAGGCAAAGAATAAAAATAGAGGAAATACAAATGCTTATTTTATTTACTCATTTAATAAGTCAGAACTAAAACTCTCGGGATGACATACAATGTAGCACAAGCCAGTAAAACCATATGTTGCCACTGTAACTGTCTTCAGACACTATTAGCTGAGATTAATTTTGTGACTGAATTTCACAAATGTTTTCCCAGAAAGAACAGCTGGGTAGAAGCAGTAGCAATCAGATTCAGAATGTTGATAATGTGAAGGAAACAGAATTTAAATATTATGGCCGTTCCACAATCCACTGCTTCATGTCTGAAAGATCACAGAATCAAAGAACATAACAGTTGCAAATGACTTTGTAATGCATCAATCCCAAACCAATGCAGAAATCAATTATGTAGTAACCCTGAAAAATGGGCATCCATCTTTTGTATACACACCTCCTGTGAAGAAATGTCTGCTCCGTCCCTCCCCTCGAGTTGAATCTCTTAACTGTTAAGACATTTTCCTTTCTGACCACTTGAATTCTATTTCCTTGCAATTCTTAACACTCTTGCTTTTTGCCTAGCTTTCTGAAACAATTATGAACGGTTTTGTCCTTTGCTGCAATGCCAGTAGGTCTCAACAGACACATTTATTGATAATAGAAAACATACCTTTGGTGAAAAAGCAGTATCACTAGGACAAAGAAGTATCCATTGCCCATCTGGTGAACACAAAGACAACTCTATGCCACAGTTCTGGAACAATTTTTTGTATAAAATTTGGCTTAGATCAGTTGCTGCCAAGGTATAAAGTGAGCCTTCTTCAGTGCCCACCTAAACCAAAGAAGGGGGGGGGAAAGCATGTAAAATACAGTGCTGTGAACTTCAGAGATGCTAATGACTTCATAAAAATTCAAAATAATAGAATGGGGATAAGCAAAAGTTGCTCTACTACAGCCAATTTCTGGCAAGTCAGTATCTACAATAATTGCTAAGATAATTGGACCATAATCTAATTCCATCAATTCTATAAAGCCTTGAATGCCAACCACTGAACTACAAATAATGTATTTCTCACAGCTGACCAACAGAGTAGCATTTGAGCTTCCTTGCTAAAGTTTCTTTCCACATCAAGAGGAATCCGGCATCTTCAAAACTTCCTGCATTGAGAACGACACAATCCTATTCCTCCAAGCAACTATGGAGAACACAGGATGATGGCTTTTGCCATTTAGGGAGAGGGGGGAAACCCCAGGTTTTAAGAAGGGACATGTGGGAGTTCCAAACAGTGGGAAACTTCCCATGCTTCATGAGGAAATGCTACTAAACTGTGAAGTAAGAAAAAGGTTCAACTTCCGAAACTCCATGGATGCCCCAAGGCATTATGGGCAAACTAAGGGATGGTACTGATTTCAGACAGTTGCCATACGTAAACAGGCTACTTTAAAATGTCCTATTTTGTAAGTATTTGGCAATCAGAAGAAAGCTTCCTTGAGGATGATGATCAACTCATTTAGTGTGCTACTTACCATTAAGAATGGGTTATTCTTTATTGTATAGGCTACCATACAGCATGATGTGGATGACACTGAAAAAGTTGAAAGATCTTCCCCTGTAGTCCCATGCCAGAGTTTGATTGTCCCTTGAGTGTCTGCTGTAACTGCCAGGTTAAATGCAGGAAATGTGATAATATTTACTAGTGGAAATTCCTGTTGGGGACTAGACCAAATCTGTTTACCCTGATAAAAGCAAAAAATGAAAAATGAAAATTCATTCTATTTGATAAGTATTTTTTTAAAAAATAAAAAACCCATCTTCCTGTTAGTGCAATTATTATTGCAAGTTTATGTACCATGCATTCTTTTCAATCTGAAATACTTTTCCATGAAAAGATACCGAGTTTCTGTTCCGATACACTTGTTTGGTGAAAAAACTATATTTTTATTGGTGATAGGGGAAAAAAAATCTCAACCCCAAATCACGTTGCTTTTATCTTGTTGAAACTTGTTCATTTTATTTATTTCTCTATTAGATCATGATAATGAGTCAGACTTTTCCATTTTATTTTAAAGTCCTGAACTGTGGCCAAAAATTCCTAAAAGAATTTAGTTCATTTCACATAAAATAACAACTTCCTTTGCATCACAGTTGTGATGTCTATGCCCCCAAAAACCATTAAATCTGAGAATTTAAAAATGTCATTGTTGTGAAACAGTCTTGGGGGGGGGGGAAGGTGTCTAAATGTCCAGATTTATAATACTTTATTTTCTTTCATGTGATTTTTTTGGTTGTCTGTATCAGGTATGTCTTCATCAGCTATTTTTCATGTACTACATTCTTGAAGAAACAGCACATTGTTTATATAGCTCACATTACATCTTCAAAATAACATTCCACTTTGAGAACTTTATTGGAATGTTATTTAATGCTGTTTCTTGAATGTGTTGAACAGAGTGGGTCAGCTTTCTCCTACTTGAATCTTAACACTATTATGAAAGAACTTCACACAACTTATCCTTTCATCTGGATCTTGTGAGTCCTTTCTACCTGTTTATTTGGATCAAACAATTCCCTTGAGAGTAAATTTTCTGAGCCTCGGTGGCGCACTTAGCTAGTGCACTGCTAAGTGTTTCCACTTAGTTCCATCTGCCTGCAATTACTGCCAGTTCGAATCTCACCAGGCTCAAGGTTGACTCAGCCTTCCATCCTTTCGAGGTAGGGAAACTGAGGACCCAGATTGTTGGGGGCAATAAGCTGACTTTGTAAAA
>JANHFM010001451.1:423599-436977 GCA_032468115.1 Grayia smithii | reverse complement strand
CCCCCCCCCCCCCCCCCCCCCCCCCCCCCCCCCCCCCCCCCCCCCACGGGAGCATCCCGAGCCAAGTATCCGATGTGTAGCGACCCAAACTCTCAGAATACAGCGCGGTCCAGGGATGCGAGTTCCACCACATCTGGATTTGCCTGATCGGGAAGGCTGCGCTCTAAAGAAGGGAGCGGGAGGTCTTTGCCTTCCGCTGCTAAGTTGAAGCGCTTTATAGCCATCTGTCTCTGAGCAGGCAGAAAAGCGTGCAGGATGACATTTGCTCTTCCGTGGGAAATTCCTATCCTGCCTCTCTAGGCCCTCTCTTCTCAATTACTTCGGGTCGTTCTGCTCTTCCTTCAAGGTAATGAGTGACAAAGCCTAACAAACTGTTCACATCCTGATGGAAGAGATTTGGAGTACAAGAGGAAATACTTCTTCAATGCTGGTGCAGCTAAGGACACTTTAAGATGACTTGGTATTTCACTGCATGATATAGGAACAATGCCATAGGGACTTGGCAGGGCAGGACAGGGCAGGGCTGCACTAGGTATACTTGAGGGAAACCCCCGGTCTTTTATCTGGCTTGGGATGTTTAACACAGCCCAAAGCTGCTAACTAACCATTTAAACACGTGCCCTCCTTGTTCCTTGCTGATCCCTAAGTAACCCTGAAAGAAAAGCTAATAGGCTTGTTGGTGTGTAATTTGCCATCAATTTTCAACTATCTGGGTCATGGGCAATTCTGAGAATCAGAAAAAGGAGACTTTAGGGCTGTATTATGGCCATTTCTTTATACCAGACCACAGTACATCCCTGATTGGATTTTTGTTGTTATATCAATTAGAAGGTTCTGAATCTCTTTGCTACTATTCAGGTTTTTTATAGTCCAGGTACAATAGCCCTACTTTTGCTTTGGAATAAGCAAACTGTTGTTTAGATATATCTTTAGTGGGAAATCCCTGGGTTTTGGGATTTCAGGATTTTAGTTAATAGGAGGATTATGTAAATTTTAAAAAATCATTAGGAATCATTAGGAATCATTGCTTTATATTTAACACAAGTTCAGTGCCTCACTGCTATTTCCTAAAACAGCTTCGTCTTTTTTCAGATGGGGGGGGGGGGAGGCTGTGACTCTTGAAATAGCTGCAGATTGTTGTTATAGCCAGAAGAAGGAGCAGAGATGTGCTGTGGTTGCACAATTCTGAAGTACTCCTTCCAAATTATTTTAAAAGAATGCACAACCCTGCTTAACAGTTTGTCTACTTAACAGACAGATAAGTATAGTATCAACGTCCTGAATTAGAAAAGCCAACAATCTCATTAAATATAAGGAGTCTGGAGTGCAAAAATCTAGATGACCACGAGATGATGGCAAACAATTAGACTTTTCTGTTTCTTGTTCCTTCCTTTTTGTGATAGTCCAGGTCTTTACACTTTAAGTCTGATTATGTGTAAAATTACCATTTCATGACAATTTTAAAAATCACATTAGGACTCATATCCAAAGCTGTGACAAAAGGATTTCTTAGAGAAATATTTGGGCCTTATTTTTTTTTCACCCATTAAGGAAATTCGTTTTTACTATAGAGAGGGTAGAAGTGGCAGGCTTTTGTTAGTATATGTGGTGTACATAATTTATGTTAATACATTTAGAATAAAAGGTTTTGGCCTTGAGTTACCCTGTCATTTCCTCATATCAGATTGATTTATAACAGCAGGTGCAGTAAGATGATTCTGTTACCTTGTCTGTAAGACTTTTTACATTAACTGATCCAAGAAAAGATGGTGTTACTTCCGGAAAACCAGCCTTGAAAACTAATTTGGAATGTTACTTCCATGTTCCTTCCAACATTGTCCTTTATAAGGTTTTCGCGATTTCCCTGTCACTATCACTCACTTTCTATTTATTTTTAAGACTATAAAATTATGTTGACTGAGAAGGTATCTTTAATACTTATTTAAAGATTGTCAAGGTAGCTTAGAACTTTAACTACACTGAAATTGAATAGGCTTAAAATGGATTGTTGAGGTATTATGTGGCAGACTTAACAGAATCAGAGTTAAGCACTATAGATGCTGTCTATGCTTCAATCAAGGCAAATCCCCTTCTGGGAAAAAAATATTTTACAGACATATTCAGTTTGTTTGTTTGGCAGACTTTGGTATGGTTTAGTATTGTGTGAAACCATGGTTCAACTATGATTTTAGTGAGAAAACGAGTGTTCTTCATACTTTACTTTGCATAATGGCCACTGTAAACCAGGCCACCATGCTAAGTTACAGGTGATAAAAGCATGTTATGGTTTAATGCAATGTATGTTCTGAATGAAGACTTTTGCTAATCTTGTTAAAGGCAATCATTTGGGTTTCAAGACTGAAAATCCTAGAATCATTTTTGAATCTCAGCTATTCAGACTCTAAACAGGAATAAGACTATTTTGGTCTTATTCTAAACCAGTGGTCACCAACTGGTGGTCTGTGAACCAGTGGTGGTCCATGAGAAAATTTTGGTGGTCCGCAGAAAAAATATTTCCATTTTTTATATTGCACTAAATACTATTTATCTTTTTTAAAAATTCATATTAGTGGTCCACGGGATTTAAAATTATGAATTTAGTGGTCCCTGAGGTCTGAAAGGTTGGTGACCCCTGTTCTAAAAGATCGTTTATTTATTCTTGTTGTTTGACTTGGAAGTCCTTGAAGTTGGTATCTGCCACTTGTGTCCAATAAATTTTTCATTCAATGAGGCTGATTCCTGAACCATGTCAGCAGCCTGAGTTCATCAGTAGGAATTAATTAGAGCTAGGGGTGTTCCATGCTGAATAAGGAATGGTTATGTTTGCAAATGTCAAACACTTATTTGATATCCAATTCAGCAAAATTCTGAAAGTTTTGCAATAGTTTATATTTGAATAAACAAATGTAGGTGAAAATTGAAATTGGAGCACCTGCATGTGATTTGTCATCAATAAATACCATTAGTTATATTGTATAGTCTTCTATATGAAATAGTCAAGCTCTTTCAAAAAGTAAGTGCACTTTTTTGTATATAAATGTGAACTAGTTTGGGACACATGACAAATTTTCTTAAAGGGATGTTCTTTGAATATATTTGATTATTAAGCTGCAATTCCCATGATTTCCACCTAGGTGGATCAAATATAGCGGCCATGCATAATTTGTATTTGAAAAGTACCATGTTAGGGAAGGGGTTATATGGTCCTCCCAGCTAATATTTATCTGGGTTTATCTTTTTCATTATTATAAAACTGAAAGTTTAACTTTAGAAAACCAATGGATATATTTCAACACTAATGTGGCTATCTTTGTAGAAATGTTGCTATCTGACTTGCAGCCAGTGAGTCTTGAATTCCACCGAAATGCATCTACAGGTAGTGCTTGACTTATGACCACAATAAGTCAGATTTTTTTTTGTTGCTAAGTAAGGTGGTTGTTAAGGGAGTTGCACCCAATTTTATGACCTTCAGCGAATCACTATAGTTTTAAACTGAATCACATAATCATTAAGGCCATCAAGTTTTCCCTATTGACTTTGCTTGTTGGAAGCTGGCTGGGAAGGTCACAGATGTGTTCACATCACCTTGGAATGCTGCAGCCTTCATAAACACATGAACATTTTTTTTATACCATTGTGACTTCAAATAGTCACTAAATGAATGGTCATAAATTGAGGATTATGTGCACTTCATTTACTATTAACTTATTTACTGAAAAGTAGTAGTCTATTGAGTTACTGTCCTATATACAATGCAGACCCCACAAGAAATAATTCTCTAATTTTATGCTGAGTAGATAGCATGGATGTTACTTGTGCTAGTGCCACTTTTCAAGGAAGAATGTGGGTTTTAAAAATCATAGCTGAAAAACATTGCAGAGTTTTCTTAGTACTTCCATTGCAATTAATGACAACTATTGCTAATGATTATTTTTTGTGTAACAAAGCTCCCTGTTGAGTACATCTGAGGTAAGGAATTCCTTGAGAGCATCTGCATTCTTTTCTCTTTAGAGGTGAGGTGTATTTGTTTGCTGTTCATGATTTCAACCACTTTCTCACTTATGAATAATCAGGTGGATGCATTGACTTTCTTTATTTGATAATTTAGCCTCCTCCCATTAATTTAGCATATGAGAAACATAATTATACAATGACTTCATTTTAAATGTGATGAAGCTGCAATTCAATCATTCTATGGTTTGTAATACCAAAAGATTCCTTACATGTTATTTTCAACTGACAACAAGACATGCTAAGGGCATGGTTCCAAACATGTAATTGTATGATGCTTTTAATTCCTTATTCACAGCTATTTTTAACAGAGATGACATGCTTACATCTATGTCCTCAGATTTAAGTATTCTTGGAAAGAAGCCAGTCCAAGTTCAAAGAGGATTTGGGAGAAAGAGCATTGACAGAATCCTATAGTAGCCTAAGGGGCAGAATATAAAGGCAACACTAAGAGGAAGGTGTGTCTAAGATGTATGTTGCTTTGATTTGCTTGAAGAACTGATCCAGACCCATTTAGTCTTAATTCTCCAATACTTAGATGTGCATTAAAGTCAGTACAGTACTGTAAACGGTGTATGTTTCTTATATGCTGAAACCATTGTACTAAGGACAGCCTAAAAAAAATGCTTTGGCAAGTTTATCTTAAATAGATGTAGGAATACTCCAAATTGCAACAGAAGTTTAAGATCTTCCTGATTTCTGAAGTCATGCTTTATCTTTCAAGTAGATAGTTCTAGGTTCACCAAATGTAGCATTCCTGTTTTTTGTAGAGAAAACTTCAGAATAGTTACACTCATTAAAATATTTTAAAAATATCTTCATGTATCTGTCTTGTGATTTAGGAGCTCAGATTGACTGCCTTCTTAAACGTATATGTTACAATTTTATTTTTTATGGTTAACATATATATTTGGGTCCTAGAAAATACTGCTGGAGTGAAAGTTGAAAGGCTTGGAGTTTGTTAGGAACTAGAAGCTAATGGGAATAGTGTGAACGTTATCACCTACTTGACCAACTCTCAGCTATAAGTGAAAGGGAGTTCCTTGTCGCCCTTTGAAGAACTTGGAAATACAGAATAATGCAAATACTTTCCAAGTTATCAAGATACAGCATAACCATGTGGATGCTATAACATCTCTGAAGATTTGGAGAAACATAATCTAATTCTGAAGCAACACCACCTCAAGACAAATAAGCAGACTTGTATTCTTTATAGGAACCAATCTTTCATTCCTGTCAGATCGATTCCTAAGTTTTTCTCCCTTTTATATCTTTCTTAAGCATTCATACAGCTGAACATTAGCCTAAGATCTCTGTGATTCTGATGATAAAATTTACCATCAGACTCTTTGTTGCCTTGTCATGAAATTGTCACAGGATTTTGTGGATGTAGGGTACATTCATCATAACCTCATTCCTAGCATAATGGTTTCTTCTCTTTAATTGCCAGATTTGTTCAGTTTTCACTAAATTTGAGTTACCTTCTGCTTAGGAAGCATAAAATGGCTATTAGGGATCCATCTGGGGCTCTAACCCTTAGGCTAGAAAAGTATAATCTCTAATTAGCAGTTAATTAAGTTTTTAAAAAAACTTTTGTTGACAGTAAATTTTAAAAGAGCTTCCAATGATACCAGTGGAAAGTTCCTAAAACATGAAGGGTTGTTGAAGGATGGGCTGTTCATTCCCAATGCAGCAAATCTGCTCACCTGCACTATATTGTATTATTGAGTAAAAAGAGCAACAGGTAGCCCATGATGAACAACCACAATTGAGATTGGAATCTCAGTTTGCTAAACAAGGTGGCTGTTATGTAAATTGTGCCTAATTTTTTGCTATGGTTCTAAAGCAAATCACTGCAGCTAAGTGAATCAAATGGTCATTGAAATGAATCCAGTTTTGGATTGAAATGAATCCACATTGCTTATAGGAAATCATCTGGGGAGGTTGTCAGTGATGATCACATGACACCGGGATGCTGTAATTGTCATAAATACATGCCAGTTGCTAAATAACTGAATTTTGATCATGTGACCATATGAAATGGATATTATGACAGTCATAAATGCAAGACTGGGTGTAAGTCAGTGGTGGGTTGCTCCCGGTTCGGCCTGGTTCGGGCAAGCCTGTAGCGGTGACAGTGTGACGTCACCAAACCGGTTCTCCATGGCTGGGAGCTGGGTCCACCCACGCGCCCATACTTACCTTTCTCCTCTTTTTTTTGAGCTGTTTAGCCCAGCTGAGGCACGGCAATAAACTAAAAAGCGCCCATCAGCTGGGGTAAACTGCTCTGTGCATGTGCAGAGTGCTTTTTTTGAGCTGTTTTCCCAAAAAGTATTTAGTGCGCATGCATGGAGTGCCCATTTGGCACGCACGCTCGCTTCGCTTGTGTGCGCGCACTAATCATGCGCAAAGTGCGTGCATGAAGAGAACCGGTGGTAAAGGTAAGTAGAACCTACCCCTGATGTAAGTCACTTTTTTCAGTGCCATTGTAACTTTGAATGCTCACTAAATAAATAATAGTAAATTGAGGACTACCTTTATAGTATTTGAATTTTGGCCTATGTGTATGATTTAAATAATCACAGTAGAGAATTTTCAAATACATTTTCTGAATATTTCAAAGACAATGCTTTGCATCTTGCTACATAATCCTTCTTCCTTATCCTCAACTCAAAAATATGTTCTCCAAGTGGGCTTATTAAAAAAACCCCAAAAGATACAAAACAGGAATTGGTAATCTTTTAAACTTGGTCCATAATTTTGGATGTGTGTTCTGAGTTTTTGAACATTAACAACATTCTCCTCATCTCTGATGCATGAAACCCATTTTGGTTAGATAAAGGAATATATGAGGCAGCTGGATCTTGCTTCAAGGAAGCTTCTTATGATGTGCAAGGGACCAAATTGAGTGTGAAGTGTCACTTGAAAGTTTTTTTCTGGTGTTTCCAGTGTTTGACATGTGCAGAAGCCTCTGTCAGCCACCGGAACCACAGATGATGCTTCACAGTGACATGAAAAGAATCAACATGGCTGCTGGTTTATCAGTATGTATCAGTATGTGTTGACTGGCCAAACAGCTTTAAAGGGGTACTCCATGCATTGAAATGAAGCCTCCTTAAGAGCCTTACAAAACCCTAATACACAGACTGGAAAAAGTAGTACAATGGTAGGAACATTATGAGTTATGTAAGTCTATCTCAATAATCCAGGGTTTTTATGTTCATTTTGTGAGACAGGGTCAGAGGAGAAGAGTGTACCTTGTAGAATTACCCAATGTTATTAGTCAATCCTCTATTGGGATCAGACTGACGGATGGGGTAGGGCAAAGGACTGAGGGTAATTGTATGAGCAGTGCAATTATTGAGTGAATAACTTTGTGATATACCTACAGTATTCTATGTGATATACCTATAACACTACAAGGTATGTTTCTCCTGACCTCTTCCCCTGACCCTTCCTAAATAAGGGTCTCCACCTTTTCAGGCTAGGCATTTTGGCATGCAACTGCTCAAAAGTTTGACTGAGCAGCTAGGGCACTCAAATCTAGTAAGGTATATAAATGTGGCCTTTGTAAACTCTTTTCCAAATGTATCATTTATTTTTCAATGAATAAATCTGGAATATAAAGAGTATATTGGAATGGGAATGATGGACAGTTCTATATTTTCAAAACAAATTAAGTTCCTACCAATCAATATAGATTATGTTCATGTTCCTTGATTTACCTTTTGACTGATCAGAAGTACCTCACGACTAAGGTCAGACATTCTTGTGTAACTTGATCAGCATTTTAGAAAACAACCATTTCAACTGAAGAGCTAATTAACTCACTTTATGACCAAATATTTTATTATTAATGTGCAATTCAGTATGTAATCTGCTATTCCATGAAGACATCTGGATTCAAGAGAATTTTTGAAGTATAAAATTTAACTATTATAGAAAATATTTTGTGCTAGCCGATGAAGAAAGTAGTTAACCAAAATTATGGAAATAAAGTGAGTTTTAAACTATAGCCAAATATATCCATTTTTTCTCCATCCACATGCAAAAGCTGCTCTCCATAGAGTCTAGTATGATCTCTCAGAAGGCTCCTAAAGTTTTCAAAATGCAGATCAGTTGCAGAGTCCTGTTCTGTTTGTTGGACAAATCCCAGATTTCATTTCTATCCTAACTGGTTGTAGTTGGAAAGGACTCCAGTCGTTCATAACCTGATATTAGATTAATCCAAAAGCACTGTTTAATAAATAAAGAGAACCAGGCAAATCTAGCTAGCTTTAAGCTTGAGAACTGATCGTTATGTTACAAATAAAAAAAAATCCAAAGGGGGAAAAAAAGTCTGTGGGAATGTTGCTTCTACTTCTCATTGGGGATGATTGAGTTAGATTTATACATGACTCCATGGTTTTCAGGGAACCCAAAACAATGGTCACTGGCTTCCCAATGGAAAGTGCAGTGGGAGGATTGAAACCCTGCCTCCTTTTACATGCATGTAAGAGCCGAGGTGGTGCAGTGGTTAGAGTGCAGTACTGCAGGATATTTCAGCTGATTGCTAGGTGCAGTTCGGCAATTCAACTCTCACTGGCTCAAGGTTGACTCAGCCTTCCATCTTTCCGAGGTGGGTAAAAAAAGGACCCAGATTTATTTATATTTATTTATTTATAATTTGATTTATATGCCGCCCTTCTCCCAAAGGACTTGGGGCGGCTCACAAGATATTTAAGACAGCAAAGCAGATAAAAATAGTTTAAATTAAATATTAAACCAGTAATTAAAACCCATATAATTTAAAAAACCTGATCACGTCAGCCTATTTGCTGAAACAGCCACATCTTCAGGTCACGACAGAAGGAGCGTAGGTCAGGGGCAGTCCGAAGGTCGGTGGGTAACCCATTCCAGAGGGTCAGTGTGCCCACAGAGAAAGCCCTCGCCCTGGGCGCCACCAACCGACATTGTCTGGCCGATGGCACCCTGAGGAGGGCAGCCCTATGTGAGCGCAACAATGTGAGATTGTTGGGGGCAATAGGCTGACTCTGTAAACTGCTTGGAGAGGGCTGTAGAAGCACTATCAAATGGTATATAAGTCTAAGTGCAATTGCAATTGCAATGTAGTGTGTTTGACACGTGTTAAAAAGACGTGAAGCTTCAATTGCCTACTTGTGTTCTCCATTTTGAAGCCAGTGACCATTACTTTGGATGCCTCTGATGCCTTTAAAAACTCTTTTAAAGTTAAAGGAAGATATTTCTTTAAAGAAAGAAATGTAAGATAAAAATCTATTCCAATTAATTATAAATCACACTGATGAAATTCTAAATTAATTTATTTTATAGTGAAATCAGTAGTGGCTTCCTCTTACCTTCGCTCCCGGTTCAGAACCGGGAGTGTGCGTGTGTACGTGCTTGCTTCACTCTCTAGCGGCGCTTCTGCACATATGTGGAACCTTCTGCACATGCGGAGCGCGTCTGTGATGACATCTGGGTGGGTGGGCAGAACCTCCCGCTGCTGCCACTACTGGCTCACCTGAACAAGGGCGAACCGGTAGAAACCCACCATTGAATGAAATGCTTTCAACAGAATATTATATGATTACCTATTAGCATTTGATGGATGTGTTAATCAATGTTATTAGAATAATTGACCTAGGGTCATATACCTACAGTAACTTATTAAGGAAACTTTAATTACCATTGTCATTCACCATACTGTTCACTATTTGGGGTCGATTTACAAGTTGGATTGTAATTCCTGATTGATATGAAAATCACTACCTTATATTTAGACACAGTTAACACTGACTCACTGAGTGTCATGAATGAGTAAAATGGGTTAAACGGTGGCCCAGTACTGATAATAACATACAGAATAAAATTTATCTTGCCCCATTGCACCAGATGAGAGCATTTATTTATGGAGTGTATGGCATACAATGCCAGGGAAATCTACAAATGATAGACACAATGCAGTCTCGATGGCCTAAATTGCTAGTTCATTCTGTTCAGCACTTGCATGCCTATCCTTGGCGCACCTCAGGAGGCGAACTAGCTTATACCAGCTGACTAGAGGTACTGATGTTGCTGGCTGTTCCGGGCTCCTCCATCGATCTCATTTCACCTTGTGCTGTCTAGCCAGGTCCAGCACCGGCACCGGCTTCTGCTCTCTTTCTGCTCTCTCTCTCTTTCTCTCTCTCTCTCTCTCTCTCTCTGCATGAATGCAGCTACGTTTTTCCCACTGAAGTGGTACCTATTTATGTACTTGCAATATTGCATGCTTTCAGACTGCTGGGTGGGCAGAAGCCAAGGAGCAAGTGGCGGGAGCTCACTCCATCTCAGAGAGCGAGATTCGAACTGCTGGAATGCAGACCATTTCTGGCAAGCAGTTCCAGCATCATTAAGCCACTGTGCCGTCACATCCCCAAATGCCTGCTATAATGCAGTCTAACCACTGTGCCACCGCGGCTCTTACATTCAAGATAATTAAATAATTCCAATAGTAGAGAATATGTGGTTGAGTTACAGGCAACCTCAGCTTATGACCACAATTGTGATTGGAACTTCTATCGCTAAACAAGGCATTTGTAAAAATGCGCCCAATTTTATAACCTTTTTTTGCTGCAGTTGTTAAGTAAATCACAGTAGTCACTAAGTGAACCACATGTTTGTGAAGCAAATCTGGCTTTCCCCATTGACTTTTGTTGTCAGAAGCCGGCTCAGAAAGTCAGAAATGGTGATCATGTGACCCTGGTACATTGGAATCATCATAAATATATGCCAGCTGCCAAAACACTTGAAGTTTGACCATGTGACCATGGGGAATACTGCGATGGTTGTAAGAGTGAGACCTGGTTGTAAGAGTGAGACCCAGTTGTAAAGACCCAGTGTTTTTTCATCTCTGTTGTAACTTCGAATAGTCACTAAACAAATGATTGCAATTCAAGGACTACCATATTGGGTTATTGGTGTTCACTTAATGGTTTTAGTGCATGCAGTTCAGTGCACTGATGATGTTATGTAGGCTGGTAATGAAATGTCTGCAGGAAACCAATGAACCTCAGACAATATGAAGAACCCAACAGGGAAATATTTGTAGAAAAAAATATTATTTTAGCAAGATTGCTTGCAAATCCTAAACAGACTAAGGAAAATTGCAAATAAATATACATTTTAATGGAATGTCTTTGTTTTTGAAAAAACTTCCATTTCAGTGAACACGATAGATTTACAAAAACAAGAAACAGGAAAAAACAAACTGTATACATTTGCAAAACTGAAAACTAAAGCATTTAATACACATGTTACCCGACTGCTTTTTCTTTCTGACTTGTAACACCTGCACAGAGAATAATGAAGTAATGACTGTCAGGAAATAAATATAAGTTTACTTTGATTTCAACAAGAACAAGATAGGCATGTAAAATAATATATATATGTGACATGGGGGAAAAGGGATAAGATGGTGTTAGTATGTTTGTGGGATTTTTGTTTTGTTTTAGCATCCAAAAAAGTTTGCTTTAAAAAAACCCCCACCAAAAAACAGAAGCCAAGTTGGAAATTTGGCATGGAGTATCTAAAAATTAACATGATACTTTTTGCCAAAGAGTCAATCTCCTAGGCAGTGACTGTCATAGGCAGATAAAAACATTGCCCCAAGGTCACTTTTACAGGAATTTTCATTTCATACCTGCCTTCAAATGTATCTTGTGAGTACATGTTTTAGAGAAACAAAGGATTGCATTACCATGCATTAGAAGAGTTACTGTAGGTTCTCTAATGCTGATTAAAGTTCTGCTAAGAGTTTTCTCCAAAATAAAACACAATTGCACAAAGTGTATTCTGATGCCCTAATGGCACCGATAAATTGAATAGTATCATTGAGAAGCCATATATCAAGTCAGGATGATTTTGTAATCAAATAGTCACTTTTCTGTGAAAATACCTGCAAGATGTTAAAATGAACTCAGTGAGCAGTAATATAGCACATTTGCACTACAATTTTTGCCCCTATTGTTCTTCCTGCCAGTTATTTCAAAATGATAATGTTGGGTGAGTATTATGAGATGTGTAGTTAATCCAACACATAGGAGACCTGTAGTTAATCCAGCACTTTCTATGCAAAGTGCAGGTACTCCTTGATTTACAACCACAATTGAGCCCAAAATTTCTCTTGCTAAGTGATGCTTTTGTTAAGTGAATTTTGTGCCATTTTATGACCTTTGTTGGCCACAGTCGTTAAGTGAATTGCTGTAGTTATTAAGTTAGTGCCACAGTTGTTAAGTGAGTCTGATTTTCCCCATTGAATTTGCTTGTCAGAAAGTTGCAAAATCACGTGACCTTAGAACACTGCATCCATCATAAACCTGAACTAGCTGCCAAGCATCCGAATTTTGATCACATGACCACGAGGATGCTGCAATGGTCAGGTGAAAAATGGTCCCAAGTCCCTTTTTTCAGTGCTGTTGCACCTTGGAACAGTCACTAAATGAACTATCGTAAGTCGAGGACCACTGTACCTGTACTCAGCAGCTTCTATGAGTATGAGTTGAATTGGGCCAATTCCCTTTTAAGCATGAATGAAATGAATGGATTTACTGTAAGCATATAGAACACTGTGCTAGGTTCTGCCAGACATTTACTGTACACTCTTCTTTGTGCATCATGATGAAATGAGCAAAAATCTCATTCATGCATTCCAGTGTATAAAGCTGCATTGCTAACATATTTAAAAGGCAGTGGTCTTTCTTTTGGAGCTATTTTTCAACTTGATACCTTGAGCCTCAGAACAGACTCCCCACCCCCATGCAATCCAGGGAGATCCAGGAAATGTGGGAGTTGTTCTGCACCTTGCAAGATTTTACTGTTTATCAAGAGAAATGAGCATTTGATATTACTTTTGAGGCCATTTTTCATTGGACAGGTTTTGTTTAATGGTCATATCTATGCCCAGTAATGGAATTGAAGGAGGTAGATTTAGATAGTTGGGGAAAAGATGGTTTCTCATCTTCAATTTGCTGTTTATGAATTACGACTTCTATAGAGATGTGAAATAATGTAGTTCATGGCACATAATTGGCAAGCTCTGCTGTACTTTCCATCTTTATATTTTCACAATCATTGTATAATTCAGCACATGTCTCTTCAGATAACTCCCTCCCTGACCCTTGACCTTAAATAGCAGAAAATGAAACATATGTTTTACAGTGAGACAAATACAAATTTGTCTTTTTTTATTTTCCAGAATACCTAATTTATGACACAGCTGGTTTGATAGTATGAAGTATTTTCAAGTCTCCAAGTCTCTAAGCATATTTACCCAAGTACTATGATGGCTGTCTTACTCTTTATCCTCCTCCTCCTCCTCCTCCTCCTCCTC
>JANHFM010001451.1:353889-367705 GCA_032468115.1 Grayia smithii | reverse complement strand
AGCCAAGAAATTAAAAGACGCTTGCTCCTGGGGAGGAAAGCTATGGCAAATCTAGACAGCATTCTAAAAAGCAGAGATATCACCCTGCCAACAAAAGTGCATATAGTTAAGGCTATGGTTTTCCCAGTTGCAATGTATGGCTGTGAAAGTTGGACCATAAGAAAGGCTAAGCACCAAAGAATTGAGGCCTTTGAACTATGGAGAAGCCTCCTGTGAGTCCGTTGGACTGCAAGATGATCAAATTGGTCAGTCCTAGAGGAGATCAACCCTGACTGCTCTATAGAAGGCCAAATCCTGAAGATAAAATCAAAATACTTTGGCCACCTAATGAGAAGGAAGGACTCACTGGAGAAGAACCTAATGCTAGGAAAGATTGATGGCAAAAGAAGAACAGGACGACAAAGAACGAGGTGACTGGATATGGAGTCACTGAAGCAATAGGCGTGACCTTAAATGACCTCAGAGGAGGGTAGAGGACAAGAAGGCCTGGAGGAACATTGTCCATGGGGTTGCGATGGGTTGGATATGACTTTGCAACTAAGAACAACAAAAAAAGTAGGGTGAGAACCTCCGCCTCTGTTAGAATTGACTCAGTAGCTGCTTCTAAGTTTAGAATAGCTTTAAAGTTGCTTGCTTGATAAGGATATTACCTGAGGCACCATCTTTTTCCAAGAGACTCTACCCGTCCAATTTCATCTAGCGGATTGGGCAAGCTACAGATCCTGTCAGCCAAAGAATGTTGACGGTAGAGACTACGAGACAGACCTTTTCTGCAGTAGCCCCTGCTCTGTGGAATATCCTCCCCCTCGAAGATTAGAATGGTCCCAAACCTGTTGGCTGTTCGTAAGACTTTAAAAACCTGGGGGGCTGAATGTGTGAAGGCCCCCTATTTCTTGGCTTTACTGTTAATCAAGTACCTTGGCTGCTGTATATATTTATTTTAATTGCCTGTTTTATTTGTTTTATTTTAAAAACACTGGAGCTTTTAAGAAGATTTTAACAATCCTTTGTCTGAAATGGCATAGGGTTTCCTGCCTGAGTAGGGAGTTGGACTAGAAGATCTCCAAGGTCCCTTCCAACTCTGCTAGTCTGTTATTCAGTTTTTTGTTTTTAATTTTTTTATTGTTTTTATATTTTTGGAATGATAAGCCACTCAGTGATTGAGATGGCAATTATAGAAACTGAATGAATGAATGAATGAATAAAATTAAATTAAAAAAATATTCTGAAGTCTAGGAAATGCTTGATTACCTTCCTAGGGCGCCTCTGCCCTTTCATTGTGCTCTTCTTCTGCTTGCTAATTTGCCAGATTTTATTTCCAGCAGAGGAATTTCCTTATTTAGGAACGACTCCTGCTAAAATAACCACAGACATATAGTCTGTGATATATAGCTACACAAAGTGATAGCCTAAAAAATGTTACACAAATAAGTTTCTCAGCCAAACAGCACCTTTTGTATGAGACAATTCACCTGTGTGACAATTTGCTCAGTACAAGCCTTCCCTCAACATCAGATAATTATTTTGATCCCATTCATACTAGCTGTGATAGACAATGTGAAAGTTATCATTTATTTTGTATATTTAGAAAGCTTTCCTATGCTAGTCCCATGGATAAGATCTCTCATTTATCCGCTAACACGAGAAATGCTACTGAGCAGTCCAACCTCTACAAGTATTTGTACCAATACCATTGTCTTACCTCTTCTTCACAGAGACAGTTCAAGCAAAATTGGTGCAGATGCAATGTTTCTGTTGCATGTGGTTAGTAATAATCAGCAGGACGTTTCCTGGAAAATTATTGTTAAATACCTCTATAAAGAAAAGCAAACAAAAATGTACATTTTTTTTAGTTTCCAAACTAAATCAAACATTCAAAGTGCATGTTTTCCAAAGCAAGGGATCTATTAATTAGGTTTAGTACCATTTATTGTGGAATATTTCTGGAATGCCCATAAGAGTTGGACATTGGGAAATGAATTCCTTACTTCCTGAATAAAGGGTTTCAGTCTATTTGCCAGGAAGAAACATGGTTGAGATAGTGTTTTCTGCACTGCGGAGTTTTCCCATGATATTTAACATTTACAGTACTTGGACTTTAGGAGTCTTTTCCAACACCAATGTTCAAAAGTGCCAATATGTTTTCTAAGTCCAACTTTCACTATTAGAGAGTGTCACAGGGAAAACAATTTCCTGCACTATTTTTTTTATCTTTGGAAGTACTGATACTGCTAATCTAAATATCTTTTCCGAAGCCTTTATTGCTACCCTATCAAGAACTGGTCTGCAGCATATTTTTTTGACTGCTGATTTACTGTAAATAAGTGATCCTAAAAGGCAGAAACTTTTCACCACTTAACTATCTTGTCTGTTATAAGGCTGGTTGATCTATCTGTTATAATTAGTTTGTGCATTATAGTTATAATTGTGCATTATATGACCATATAAGCAGGTTATAAAAATCAGAGGGAATAAATTTATTTGTCCATGAGTGAAAATCCAGCGGGAGATTCCCGTTATGGCTGATGGAATGGATAAACTCCCCTTGCAGGAACTTTAAGCCTACCAGTTTAGGCTTGGATTCTGCCTGAAGATAACAACTGGTCCCAAAAACCTGACTACTGGTTTCTAGTAAACTCCCATCCGTTGTCCAATTTTTGCCACAAGGGAATGTGTCTGATTACAGAACGTGGCACCAACAGTCTTAATTTTTTCAAGTCTTTTAAGAAGAATTTTCTTGAAGAACAGTTGGTAGTAACACAGTTTATAATATATTGTTGTCATTAGTAACAACTGGATAATTCAGTTTAATGTTGTAAACTTAGTGCTGAAAATATGTAATTCAACTCAGATCGATCAGAGATTATCTATACAATATTTTGGTCCTAAAGTGGTCCTAAAGTACATACAGTTTCTTATTCCTTCTCCCTAAACCTACTTTTTGTTTGAGGCTTGCAAAAAAGGAGATTGAATAACTTGCCAATTAATAAAAATATAATGAAGGTGTAAGCCATCTTGACTCTGTACTAATAACTATCCTTTAATACAAAAACAATCACCATCCAATTGTCTTAAGCTTAAACACATATCAAGATTTGCAGAAATTCTACTTGCACACATTCATCACTTACAGGGACAGCTCCTACAGAACTACTACTTCACTATTTACACACAGAAGTCCTAATTATTCTGCTCCCGATTTCAACCATGATATTATTTGTGCTTGCTCATACTAGTAAAAACTGTGTATCATTTGCACTCTTCTATTTATCAAATACTCTTTTTCTCCTGTATAAAGTTTGCTGTTTTCTTTTAGAGCACATACTCATTTGACATCCTTCTTTTCCAAAGCAAGCGCTGAGGATAAAAAAAAAAAAAAAGTCCTTTGAATTTTAAAGGGCATGCCTTGAACCTTCGTAAAGTCGGATCGAGCTGCCTTGTCTTGCTTTTGAAATCCTCTTAGGAAAGTCGGGAATACCCACACACAATAGAATGAAAATCCGTCTTTAGGACTGGCAAACCATTCAGAGTTCTGTCTAGCTGCTTAGCATAGACTGTGCTAGGCCTCAATGCAAGAATAGCCCCCTAAAGAAGCAATAATTTTCAGATTGTTGTGTACAATGCAGTGATAAAGCTGCCTGTCACATTTTTCTTCCCGGTTACTGAAGTTCCTATTCATATGAATTGTCACAGCTTCTTCAGTCCAAACAAGTACCCTTCCGGCCTTGTTTGCATTAAAATGTGATAAAACTAAAGGTGACTTTGGCACAGCTGTGCAGAAAACCGGATTAGGTCAAAGTGACAGAGTTTGTTAGAGGCTGGCTACAAAGGTGGTTCAAGATTTGTCTAGAGAGCTAATGTGGGAGAAGCAGAGGTTCCTTAAACCCAGACATTTGGAATAAGACTACAAACAAAAACCAAGCTCATTTTTTTCTTCTTCCATCCAAGCGTGGTTACCACTGGCACTCGGCTTGTTGACCTGTTGTCACACAAAAATTTGGAATGGCAGAGACATAAAAAAAAAAAGTGCCCCAAGGTTTCCCTCCCCCCCATCCTCCCCCCCTCCTTTTGAAGCACCACTCTTAGTAAGCATCTCAAAAGCCAAGGACCAGGCATTTGGACAGCAGGCATCTTTTAAAAGCCATGCAAAGATAGTAACTTCGGATTGTTTCCAGGATTTTTTGCCACAGCAGAATGTTATTTAAAACCTCTCTGGACAGAGAAGTAAGCAAACAGCATTTTACTTACTCATGATGAATTATTGATCGTCAACCTTTCAGCAAGATGGTGTTTTCACCTCAGAATCTTTTGATCTCCAGGTTCTGTGATCTCCAGAGAAAGGCAGAAAAAATCCTCTCAAAGGAAATAGCATCTTCTGTATGCCACCTGCTGGCACTACAAAGCGGGCAGAGTGCAATTATCTCTTTTTTTCCTCCCCCTCCCTTTGGAGAAGCTAAATTTTATTGGAGGAAAAGTGGAGCCAGTATGATGCAGCTGCCAAGTAAAGTGAAACCCCTCCAACAATGCTGTCAACATATGGTGATTGGATTTCCTGCTTTGGCTGAGTTTGCCGTCTTGGCAGAGTACATGAGGACACACAAAAGGGGTCTGCATACAGCTTCTTTTTGCTGTGTCATGCCTCCACTGGACAAGCAACAAACAAGCCAAGATGAAGCATCTAATCATAGTTTTCTATTACATCTGAAATAGGAACTATTTAAATGCATCCACATTTGATAGGATCCTTAAGATTTGACTGAAAATCATTCCCAATCATTGCTTGCTGCAAGATCCTAAAATTATATTGTACAAATTATATTAATCCAGATGAAATTATACACTCATCTGTCATTACTGGTGCTTTGTTTAGCATCCTGGCATAGTAGAGATGGAGATGGCTGGCAAATTTGACCCCACTGATGCATGGATCATGTCATTGGTAGTGTGTCATGTACCATGCTCATGATACCATATTCATGATACCAATAGCCTCCTCCTTTGCCATTCCTTACTTTCCTTGGGTCTCTCCATTACTCTGCTTATCTTATAGGAGAGGACCTGGTTCCCATAAGCCCTTTATTTATTGGGAACTTTTGAAAATACCTGGAAGGATAAGGTCAAAGACGTGTCTCGTGTGAGATAGAGAAAACAGTGAATGCACTAATTTTTATACCCTGGGAATTTGAATAGCTATTGCTTGACATCTAGCCTATGTGTCTTCTTTGGGAAAGCTTTTCTGGCATAGAGCAGTAGCTCAGTTGCATCACCTGTAGGTGAAATCAATTTCCAAATTATTATAAGTTTAGGGAGTGAGTTGTCTTGCTTGTATTAGTAAATGGCCTGTACTGGTTGATAGGTAGCCAGGGAATGCATGGTATCTTTTTTGCTATAACATAATTGCAATCATTTTTCTCTAGAAGGTAGTTCTTGGAAATTGGTGCTGGAAACTTGCTTCTTTGCTCTGTAACTGGAGATACGAAATATTAAGATTCCAGTTTTTCTCCCATAGTGCTTAAAATTTATGTGAAATAGCCAGATACAGTTGCTTCAGGACATAGATTTACCCTGATTAGAAACTGTTATTGTGTAATATAGCTAAGATGTTGGACAATCAACAAACTAAGTTTATGTCTAGGTCCTCAGCTATGGAAGGTAACTGGATGACTCAGACCAATAGTTAGGTGATTCAGGTCAATAATACTTTCTCAGTTCTGCTTATTTTGCCATTTAATTACTATGAGGAAAATTTGGAGGAAGGATTTTATGCCCTGCCTTAAGTTCCAGATCAGAGGTGGGCAATTAACTTTCCCAAGGGATCATATGAGAAACTGGGATTGTAATGGAGGGCTACCACTGCCCACCCCTTGCTGGTCAGGGGAAATCAAAGGGTCAGATATGGCTCGTGGGTTGATAAATGCCCAGGTCTACTCTAGGTGATCTGGATTAAATTGATCCAAATGACAAGAAAAACAATTTAGATTAAATGTGAGGATGAATGTCCCAAACAGTTGGGCAGTTGGACAAATGTTGGCAGGTGTTGAAGTCTCCTTCTTTAGAATCTTTATTTCTTTAGAGATTGTGAAATAGAGTTTGGCTGTTCGCCTGTCTGAAATGATGTACAGTGCTAGCAAATGACAGGAGCAGATTGAATTATTTTCAATATACCTTCCAGTTCTGTGATCTTACGATTTGTAAATATCCTACTACTTGAGATATAACAGGAAGGAAAAGCCTGGGAAACTTACTCCTAAAAAAACCCTAACATGGTGTCTTTTAATTCTCAAATGCCAAATTAAGGCCATTGTACCAAGGAAGGAGAATGACTTTTCATTTTTTAAACACACTGGAATCTATTGTTGCTCTGTTTAGCTGCCATGTTATTCTTGTGCTGGGAATTTATAATGCTATTATTTGTTAAATCTTCCTATCTATGGGTTACTGAACCCAGTAAAAAGATATTGGACAAGTATTAAATAAGCAAGTAAAAACAATCACTAAAAAGAGGAACTGGCTTGCAGCTGAAGACATCTAAAAAACCCCTATCTAAATTTAAGGAAAAAGTGCAGAGCAAATAATACTTCTTTCCCTGTCTTTTACAGCATTAAGAGTTTGCTTATGGACCTTAAATTACTGTAGAATGCACATAAACTAACTAACAGTGGAGAGCAGATTATAAAATGAAGAAAGAGAAATGAAAAGAAAGACACTTAAATCTGTGAACGTGAGATTGTATCACTCTTCCTGGTAAAGTCATCACTGCCTCCTGAATTAATTCAACATCAAGGCCTCTGTCCTCTTGTTAATAAATAAGTAATAAACAAACAAACAAACAAAACAAACAAACAAATACTTATTTGGAAAAAAAATTAAAGAAGTGAAATTATCTCAAATGACAAAAACCTGTGCAAAGACCCACATTGATTCATGTCATTTAAACATGTTTGGAAAAACTGTGCAGAAAAAGCAGAATTTTATTGGGTCAACAGCATTCTTTTTCTACAGGAGCATTTAGGGGAAGAACCAAGGAAGAGATGAGTATAAACGTATTCTCCCTCCAATGGATATCTAGTGATAAAAGTGTGGGAAATCATGAAACAGACATGATGACATCATTGAATAAATGCTGCAACTTATGTACTGGCACCAGAATTGTGGTGGGTTGCTCCCGATTCGGTCCAGTTCTTGCGAACTGGTAGTAATGGCGGCAGGAGGCTCCGCCCACCCACCCAGACATCATCACGGATGATCTGTGCATGCGCAGAAGCTTCTGTGCATGTGCAGAAGCATGCACGCGCTCCCTTTGCGAACCGGTAGTAAAGGTAAGTGGAACCCATCCCTGCACCAGACATCAGGATCGAACTGTATAATGCTTGAATGATGATGTCACCAAACACACACCATCATTATGGAATCTTTGGTGATTTCTTAGCTTAAGTACCAAACTCTCTCTCACCAACCTTGGAGCTCTGAGAGCACATAGGACGCCACAGTTCAACCCTGGTCTATATTCTCTTATACTTACACACCATCATTGTTAGTTGCAAACATGGCTGCTTCTTCCTATCCTAGTGATGTCTTGACATTTGCCAGAGATACACTTATAGAATGTATTCTGAAGGCCTGCTAAGATTTGGCCTTCTTGGTTTAAGAGTAATTTTTATTGCATTTTTATTATACATTGACCTGATCACCCAGCAGACAAAAGGTGCAGTTTATAAATCAATTAAATAAAAGAAATAAAGTGTGCTAGTCAGATGTTTTCCTATCAACCTAAAGGAGATCTGATCTGTTCATTGATATTTAAAATATGCTGAATTCTTTTAATTCTGCTTTCTTACACATCTCCACATTGGGGATTGCTTTTATGCAAGGAAATATGATTAAGAAAAGAATAATTATAATCATTGCTGACTCTTGCCTGTTAATGCATGCCCGTAGGTCAGTAATATATATGAGCTCTAATCATGTTGAGATGACTCAATTTCTGGTTTTCCAACCCCAAGGCAAAATGTCTGTTTCATCACTAAGGAATGGTGCTATTTCAGTATAATCAAGTCTAAATACTTGAAATGTATCTGAAGAAAGTAAGTTATTATTCAATCTTATACATGTCTATTCAGAACTAAACCCCACTGAGTTGAGAGGGACTCAGACACATGCATACAAGGATTCAGCTGCAGGGAGTAAATGTTATGAGCCAAAGTGTGCATAGAAATGAGTGTCTAAAAGGGAACTAATTCAAGGAGGATGCAAATGTGTCAGGTATGCAATCTTTATCCATGTGAGTTTCCTTTAAGAAGTTATATCAGATCTGCATAAATTAGCACTGTGAGGCTCCAGTTTATCTACAATCTATTCTCATAATTTATATAAAGCTGAAGAAGCATGAATACGTACGTTGTTTCTATTTTATGTTTATTTTTAATAACGGTATTCTTATAATAAACTGATCCTAACCAATAAGGAAGATTTAGCAGATAGAGAAAACAGTTGGAACATAGTAAGAAATTATATCGTACTGAAGATGATTGCAAGGGAAAGTAAAGGAAAGTTTTGACATTTGCTTTTGTGGATTTCAACAAAGCAGATCTTAAGAAAGCTAGATTTATTAAAAAATAAGGTTCAACAACTGGAGAAGCCAATGAGAAAAGAATTTAATGAGTTTGAATCAGTGGTGGGTTTCAACATTTTTTACTACCGGTTCTGTGGGTGTGGCTTGGTAGGCGTGGTGTGGCTTGGTGGACATGGCAGGGAAAGGATATTGTAAAATCTCCATTCCCACCCCACTCCAGGGAAAAGATACTGTAAAATCTCCATTTCTTCCCCAATCCAGAGGAAGATTACTGCAAAATCCCCATTTCCTCCAAATCAGCTGGGACTCTGGAGGCAGAGAATAGATGGGGGCAGAACCAGTCAGAGTGGTATTTACCGGTTCTCCAAACTACTCAAAATTTCTGCTGCCGGTTCTCTAGAACTGGTCACAACCTGCTGAAACCCACCTCTGGTTTGAATTCTTAAACACCATATGGACATTCTTCTGGAATTCATTCTAAGCCCTTTACCAGCAGGGACTGTAAGAAGTGTCTATTTTACTGTGTAAACTAATAATCTGAATTGGTATTTCCACATGTCATCCTTGGTGAAATGTGCAAACAAGTGTCTGCATTTCCTGTGTCGGATGAGGAAAGCACATCTTTCTCTTTCTGTCCTGGCCACTTTTTACAGAGGCACAATTGAGAGTGTTTTAACAAACTGCATCACTGTTTGGTTTGATGGTAGCAGTGCCTCATATAGAAAGTCCATATAGAGAGTGGTAAGGACAACCAAGAAGATTATAGGATGCTTGCTTCCTGTTATTCAGGATACTGCTTATAAGTGCTATGTGCTTAGAACTCAAAGCATTGTTAGAGACCCCACACACACAGTTTATGGTCAGTTTTTGTTGCTTCCCTCTGGGAGGAGATTTCTAAGTACTTCTAGCAGAACTACCAGATGCTGTAACAGCTTTATTCCTTATGCCATCCATCTGGTAAACTCACAAGATTCATTTTTCTCACCATGTACATTTATATTTCCAAGCAAGACTGTGTTGTTTCTCTGTGTCATATAATATATGTGGGTATATTACATGCTTATTTATTTATTTATTTATTTATTTATTTATTTATTTATATTTTTGTCATGTGTATGTACTATAGGTGTAGTGAAGGTGATGAATTACCTGTACAAAAGAATAATATTCTTCTTAAATATTATGGGGTCCTTCCTGATGCAGAACAAAAAATAATTGTTGCAAGTTGTAAGTAACCCATTTGTGATTCCACTAATAAATAAAATTATGATGTCTCTGCTTTTAAGTTGATGACAAAACACAAATTAGAAGTACATGATAAAATTCTATGTCCCAGATGCTAACAATAAGAGAGATGAATCTTCTATTACTAAAGCTTCTAATGCAGGAGTGTCAAACTCGATTTCATTGAGGGCTGCATCAGTGTTGTATTTGACCTCAAGGGACCAGGGTAGGTGTGACCATGGTGGGCATGACCAGCTTGATGTCATTCACGTTGGGGGCATCTGTGGTGGCTGAGCAGTCTGCCAGCGAAAACGGGCTCCCAAGCTCCGTTTTTGGCTGAGATGGCCTCCTGTAACCCTCTGCCAGTGAAAATGGAGCTCAGGAGGGTTGCCTGAGGCCCTCCTGAGCTCTGTTTTCACTGGCAGAGGCATTGTGGGCTGGTCCTTCGCTGTTTCCATGGCAGCCCTACAGGCCAGATCTAAGCATCTCATGGGCTGGATCCGCCTCCCGGACCTTGAGTTTGAAATCCCTGTTCTAATGGGATAAAATTTTAGTGACCTTCCCAAGACTAAAAGTGTTGCAGATCCCTTGCTGCCCAATATGTTACATAACATAGGGGAATCTGATGTTAATGCTTCCCATAAAGAGTGGACTAAAGATGAATGGTTTTCTAGATTCAAAGGAATTAGGCAAACCTTTATATATTCCTATGGACATTTCCTCCAATATACCACAACAGTGTCAGCTTTTCCACTTATACAGGTAGTCCTTGACTTACAGCAGCTCATTTAATAACTGTTCAAAGTCACAATGGCACTGAATAAAGTGACTTATGACCATTTTCAGCATCCCCATGGTCACATGATCAAAATTCAGACTCTTGGCAACTGACTCATCTTTAAGATGGCTGCAGTGTCCTGTCCAGGGGTCACCCTCTGATAAGCAAAGTCAATGGGGAAGCCAGATTCATTTAACAACTGTGTTACTAACTTAACAACTGCAGTGATTCACTTAGCAACTAAGGCAAGAAAACTGGGATAAAAGTCATTTAACAAATATCTCACTTAGCAATAGCAATGTTGGGCTCAATTGTGTTCTTAAGTTGAAGACAACCTGTATTGCAATAAGGAGATGCAGAAGATGGTTATACTGGAAGTTATTTTATGGATATAGCATCCTGAAAATAAGTATTCTGATCAGATGTTTTGCCTTCCTACAGGCATTTCAGATTTTCTATGTTCTGAAAATAGGACTCAGAATGAGATAGTATATCTCTAGGGGGTTCAACTTGTTTGTTCTGCTAGGAAAGAAAGGGATGCATTAGTGGTGGTTTGATTATCTTTGTGTCAGTTGATTTGAAAGCAATAGTATCTATTTCAATATCCAGAGCCTCAGTAGGTAATTTTTTAAAAAATGCATTAACCTCTATATCCTTCCTTCTAACTCTGAAACTGGACATCACCCAAGTATTGACTTGACAGCTGTGATGGAAATGCTTGAAAGACAATTCCCAAATGCAGTGAGCATGATCTATAGAGATTTTAATGTCAGCTCCCCAGATATGGGAAATATTGGAGCACTGACTTTATTAATTCTAAGTTAGTGCTCCAATATTTCTCATATCTGGGGAGCTGACATTAAAATCTCTATGATGCTAGCCATGGGTCCGCAGAAGAGGAAAAGATAAGCATATCTTTAATGGAATTCATAATCTCCTTCATCTACATAGCAGTTGAGCATATATTTTTATAAGAAAAACTAAAAGTTTGCGCTTCCCCTCCTTATTGTAACATATGATTATGGTTAAAGTCAGAGATCAAAGTGATTACTTTCCTGTCACTTCATAGCCCAGGCAACATAATCAGACAATCCATTAGCCCCACATGATGGAACATAACTATTTGTCAAGCCAAACTAAATGCACCTGCTTTTTAGGTAAAGTAATTTCATTGGCAGATTGTAGGAATGCTATAGACATGATATATCTTGATTTGAGAAAAACATTTGACATTGTATCTTGTGACATTAATTAGCAAGCTAGTTAAGTATAAACTAAGTGGCACGACAACTGAATGGATACATAGCTGATTTCAAATTGTAGTCATCCACATTCATCACGATTGAGAAGGGAGGTGTAGCCTTGTGTACTCTTGAACATTTTTATTAAAGACTTGGGCAAAAAGATAAAGGGAATGCTTATTAAATCTGCAGACAATACAAAATACAAAATTGTAGGGTCATATTTAAAATAATTTCCATTATTGGTTGAAAATACTGGTAAGTAGATAACATTTAGGAAAGATAAATGCATTTTCCTTCCATTCTCCTTTGGAAAATTATCCGTCTGAAAATTAGAATGGATTTTATTTGTTTTGCCTAAAGTGAGATTGGGTCTTTCATGTGTTGGACAGCTTGGCATGTTCATTAACTTGGAGATAGACAGATGATAGATAGATAGATAGATAGATAGATAGATAGATAGATAGATAGAGGCAAGCCCTATCTTAGAGAAAGGTAAAATATAAATGTATCTATACCTGATACCAAGAAAATTGGAAGCCATTTTTAAAAATAGTTTTCTTTGTTTTTTCCACTTTCTTATTTTTCTTTCTTCTTTAATCCAAAATTTGTACTGTTTTTAATTCTGTTAGAAAACTTTGATAAGATTTTTTTTTTTTAAATCTGGATAAGGAACCTCTATTAAATTATGAACCATTTACAAATTCAGATTAAGTATTAATAACCATGATTAGTGTTAGCAAATATTTTGAAATAATTAAAGTGTTCTGCAGTGAGTCAGAGTGTTAGAAGATATCTGGATCAGGGGTGGTTCTACTTACCCCTACTACCGGTTCTAAAGGTGCACGTGCCTTGCGCGTGGTCGGGGTGCACAGAGCACGTGTCTGGCACACGTGCACGCTTTGCACATGCGCGCGCCGGATGGGCGTCCCTGTGCATGCGCAAAAGCTTTTTTTGATGAAAAAACATCCAAAAAAGTTTCCTGCACAGGCGCGCAAGCGCGCTCCACGCACGGACCGGTAAGTATGGGCACGTGGGGGGGTGGCGGTCTGGGATGCGTAGAACCGGTTCGGTGACGTCACAGCATCACCGCTACCTATTCGCGCGAACCGGACCGAACTGGGGGCAACCCACCACTGATCTGGATGCCCTGTGTGAGATTGTGTTCCAAGATGCTTCAGGATTTTTGCCTGATGCAACAGCAACTGCCTGGCTGTTTATGAGGGATAAGGAACAGAAGGGATATGTTGTGTCTCTCTGTTAAGAAGTCAGGAGATGAGTCTTTTTTGCTTTGGTGTCCACTCTGTGAAACATCTTTCCTCCCAGGGTGAAATTGTCCCTATTATTGCAAACCTTTTGGGAGCCCCTCATGTTAGCAGGTTTGAAGATGTCTTGAAAGAAAATGGAGAACTGGTGAAATGGCTATATTGTATGTAATACTGAAGGTGCTCTCTTATAGTCTTTTTCAATGATACTGATGGAGGTTTTTTGGGAATAATTTTTAATTGTTTAACTGTTTCTTCTATGGTCTGTTTTTATTGTGCACCACCCAGAGTTATGTTTGTGATATGGGAAGCTATATAAATGTAAAAATAAATAAATAAGCTTAAAACATAGTCACAGAACTAATTGCTCCAGCAAGTTTGTTAACGAACCCATTTATATGCACTATGAATTTGGCTGAGCTAAAAGGGACCATGTTCAACAGTTTGCAGATCAATGCATCAGATCTTCTTATCTTCTTATCAATTGATAAGAAGAAGAGGCAAGAATCTTTAAGAGGTGGCCCCATACCTGAAGAATTTTCTTAAGAAAAGTATAACCAGCTCCCTCTCTAATTGTTTTTAATGACTCTTAGAGAATATGTTCCATTGTTTTGGATATTCAGTATGTTTGATGATATCCTGACTAGCTATCAGTGCTAATGTTTATGTTTATGTTTAATTGCATTTATATGCCGCCCTTCTCCCAAAGGACTCGGGGCGGCTTACAAAATTTAAA
>JANHFM010001451.1:335105-348466 GCA_032468115.1 Grayia smithii | reverse complement strand
TGCCCCCACTCCCAGCCCCTCAAGCTGGTGCAGCAGGATACCATGGTCGATGGTGTCAAAAGCCGCTGAGAGGTCAGGTAGGACCAGGATGGAGGAATAACCCCCATCTCTGGCCCACCAGAGATCATTTACCACGGTGACCAATGCCGTTTCCATGCTGTGTCCACGCCTGAAGCCTGATTGGTACGGGTCTAGAAAATCTGCTTCTTCCAGGAATTGAGGTAATTGGGAGGCCACCATGGACTCAACAACCTTCACCACCAGGTGAAGGTTAGAGACGGGACAGAAGTTGTTCAAGGAGACTGGATCCAGGAAAGGCTTCTTGAGAAGGGGGTGCACCATCACCTCCTTAAGTATGGCAGGGAAGACCCCCTCTCCCAGCGAAGTGGTGACAATCACCTGGATACAGTCTCCGGTTACCTCTCTGGCTGCTGCCACAAGCCAGGAGGGACACGGGTCCAGCAAACACATGATGGTCCCCAATTTACCCATAATCCTGTCCACTTCATCTACAGATACAGGATCAAAGTCAACCCATATATAATCCACAAGACAGGCTCTTGACTCCTTGTCTGACCCCGCCCAGTCAGAGTCCAAACTGGAATGGATCTGAGCGATCTTATCTTGCAGAAAATTAGCAAAGTCCTCAGCAGAACCTTTTAAGGAGTCCTCCCTTGCTCCCTGATTGCGGAGAGAGCAGGTTACTCGGAACAAGGTTGCTGGGCAATTCTCTGCAGACACGATGAAAGCGGCATAGTAGTCATGCTTCGCCACTTCCAATGCCACAAGATAAGTCCTAATGTAGGCTCTTAGTTGTGTTCGGTCAGATTTGTCTTGGGATGTCCTCCAACAGCCCTCTAGGTGTCTCTTCCGATGTTTCATCTCCCTGAGCTCCATGGAGAACCATGGAGCTGCTCGGGATCCACGTCAGTGGAGAGGCCACAAGGGAGCGATTCGATCCAATGCCCCAGTGGCAGCCTGTTCCCAGGTATCCACTAAGGCATCAGGTGAATTGCTGGCAAGGGATGTGGGGAAGGTCCGAAGCTCTATCAGGAAACTCTCCAGTTCCATCAGGTGCCTGGGGCAGAACCAATGAGTAGGTTCCACCTCCCAGCAGTGGGGGTTAGCGGATGGGAAGTCCAATCTAAGGAAGGAATGGTCGGTCCATGACGGGGGTGTGATGGAAAGATCCCCCCTACCCCAAGCATTTATCCACTGCCCAGAGATAAAAACCAGGTCAAGTGTGTGTCCACCCATGTGAGTTGGACCCTGAACAAACTGAGTCAGGTCCATGGCTGCCATGGAGGCCATGAACTCCCACACTAGTTCAGATGTCTCACCAGCTGACGGGAGGTTGAAATCACCAACAACCATCAGGTTGGGGAATTCAACCGCCAGCTCGGCAAGAACATTGAGAAGTGCGGGCAGGGCTGAAGTCACACAGCTTGGAGAGAGGTCCAGGATAAACAACCCTGACTGAACTCCAGGGTTCCACTTCAACAAAAGGGACTCACACCCACCAATCTGAGGGACAGTGACCTCCCTAGGATTGAGGTATTCCCTAATAACAACCGCCACCCCTCACCCCTCCCCTGGGCTTGCGACTGCTGCAGCACACGGAAACCCGGTGGGAAAAGATCAGAGAGAGGGACCCCTCCATCCAATCCCAGCCAGATCTCTGTGATGTAAGCCAGGTCCGCGCCCCCCCTTGTCGATGAAATCGTAAATGAGGGGGGCTTTATTTACAACGGACCTGGCATTAAGGTACAGCAATCAGAGTCCAGGGCTCCACACATCCCTAGCCCTGGGTACCCAGGAAGAGCTAGGAGGGTGGGAACAAGCCACAGCTGATAAACAGCGTGGGCGTGCTCTCCAGGTGTTATAATGCCCTCCACTCCCACTATTCCTGCCCCTCCCTACCACCACATAGATGGAACAATCCTCCCCACATCGATCCCCATCCTGCCCCCCAGCCCCCCCACTGCAACCATCCAACTGGCATAATTGGTGATCCGTGCAGACCGCCCCCCCAGGTCCATACTGCTTCTTATAACCCACCCTCCTGTTTAAAAATTTGTTTAAAAATTTAGCTAAAAACCCCCTCAACCCCCTCTTCACAGCATGCCACCTCTCAGGGTCCCAAGACCCGTCATCAAGTAGGCCCTCGATAGAGTGAAGGGCCAGGCCTGTGAGAGGGGGGAGTCTCACAAAGAAAGAAGGTCGGCAACTGTGTACATCTAAGTCAACATCTGAGGGATATAGATGGAAATAAGGCAAGGAGTCCAGGATGGTAAAACAAGGTCCGGGGAGCAAAGTCAGTGCAGGTGATTGGAATCAGCCGTCCTCTCACCACGGTATAGAGGAGACAAAAGTTCGTTGCCACCAGGACCAATCGGGGAAAAAACAAAAAACTCCAGACCACCCTCTCACGGCAGTGAACCAAAGTTGTAATAATGGTGGAGAAGGTGGAATAGCCACTGATGGTAGAACAACAGTCATGGACCAGCTCCCTCAATGACCTGAAGTGACAGCTGCAGTTTCTCCCACAGTTGGGTCAGATGAAAATGGAGGTGGAGGTGCCGTGCAAGCATAAAGCAGCATAAGAAATGACTCAGGGAGGGAATGGAGGATGAAGAGCGAAACGAGGTGGGCATAGGTCATCAGATAGTAAATAGCCAGTCAATAGGCCAAGGTCATGGAGTGAGGAGGGGACCCAAAAAAAGGGAGGGGACGATAATAGTGCCCCAACCACCCCACCTGCCCCTACCACACCCAGATCTTCTGGGGTAGACCACTCATGTTCCAGCCTCCACCAAACACAGGAGGCCTCTGGGAGCAGCATGACCAGTTCAATGGAAGGGAGCCAGGCCACAATACAGCCCAGGGAGGGTGGATAAACTTGCCCTTGTCACTCGACTCCACCGCTGCCAGGTGATACTTGGCAAAAAATGCCGCCACCACTGCCGGTCCCATCCAGGAACAGGAGCCCCTGTGACTGCTACCGCAGCCGCCAGTCTTGCCGCTCACACCTGTGAGCTCCATCGGGTCCCATCTGACCCCCAGGGCCATCAGACAGCCTCTGGGGGTAACCTGGGACCCCGAAGGGCCCACGGCAGCACCGGCAAGTCCACCGCACCGCCGCCACTGTTCCGAGTGCTGCCATCTTCAGGAGAGCCAGGCTGCCGCCCTCTCTACAGTGCACAAAAGGCCGACACTCCCACACTCCCACCAAGGTCAGAAACTCACCAGAGCAGGAAAAAAACCTGCTCCGCCGACCCTCAGAGTGCCCAGCAACTGGGCTGGGGGCTGCAAGATAGGTATAGGTATATGCTTTCTATTTGCTGAGAAAGACATAAAGGATGACTAGTATAGATCTATTTCAAGCTATTTAACTCTCATCAGCTAGCCATACCCTTCTGGGATTCGAACCTGGGCTGCTTTTACATGTTAAGCAGTTGTATTATCCTCTAAGCCACAAGTTCTCCTCCCTTTTCTCAGCTCTACCGGGTGGGGGGGAGGTTATGTATGTTTTTTTCTTTCTGTAGCACCTGGTCTACCCAAATATGGGAGGGAGCATACTGCTTCCCTTTCACCCTTCAGCCCCGACTCAGGGGCCATCCAGGCAGTAGTTTTCACAACAAACTATTTCCAGTCAAATTTATATTTGCTTTCTATTTGCTGAGAAAGAAAAGAGGGAGACTAGTATAGGTCAGTTTCAACCTATTTAGCTCTCATCAGCTAGCCATACCCTTCTGGGATTTGAACCTGGGCTGCTTTTACATGTTAGGCAGTTGTATTTCTCAGCTCTACCAGGGGGGTTTATGTATGTTTTTTTTAATGGGCACACAGCTAGGACCATACTCACACAGGATGTCATGAAAGAGCTGACTAATCTGCAAACATCAACTCCATCAACCAATCAGGATGTAACAACACAGCCAACCAATCTGCTTACAGCAACAAAGCCAGTACTCCCCACCTCCCCACCAGTATTTATAGAGAGACGGCAGCTCCGATCACGCTTTGCTTTGACAAGTACGAAGCCGAAGACACCAGCCTGAAGATGACGAATGGGACCTCATCGAAACGTTGCCAAGATACTCTCAATCTTACACGGAAAACCCCCCGAATACACCAAAACTTGCACACACACACACACACACACACACACACACACATACATACACACACACACACACACACACACATATACATATAAACATATAAATAACTAGGTAGTTTATCAGAGACATTACCAAATTTATGAGTGGTAAATGAATGTGTTGATATGAATGAAAAAATACTTATGAAATACAGAATAAATAGTATTTACTCTGAAAACAGAGTAAAAAAATAATAAAATATGAATGTGTGTTTTGCATTTTCATCCATCTCTTAATAATGGTAAACTATTCTATTCTATTCTGATTCTGACAAAAATGGATTTTCCTGGCACAGAATGAACAGTAGCAGATTGCTCTGAAAGCTTACTCAGTCTATTCTAAAATATTATTCTATTTTCTATCTTACTTTCATACAGCAAGCAGTTTTATTTCTTCTTGTAGAGAAAATTGATGTCAGTAGTACTAATCCATCAAAGGGGGAAATGAAAAATAGTTAATAGTTAATGCATTAATTGTGGTTATTTTCATTGTTAGAAAGGAATGCCAAACAGTTTTTTTCCCCTTGGGGGTCTGATCCTTTGGCTGGAAGCCCCACTGAAAATAGCAGAGTCTACTTCCAGGTAAATTTTTTAGGGTCAAATGTCAGAATCCAAGCATTTACTGTAACTAGAAGGAAAAATTTAATTGACCTCAGTGAGAATTACTTTCAAGTAATTGTGTTTAAAAGAAGGCTGGGTGCCAAGTGGCAATTGCTTTTTTTGAAGAAACATGAAAAATGGCATTCCTCGTGGATGAGTTTTGCAGCTCCCAAACCCCTATTAGTTTCTGTTGTTCATGGAAATATGTGAAGGTTTACAATGTAATATACTATGTTTCAGGCAATGCAGAAGAGAATATGTCACAGGTAGGAACAAAGAGTTATTGTAAGTCTTTTTAAGAGTTGTAATCATATGCTTTGTTGATTGGCTTTTATACTGGATCACTCAGTAGTTTAAAGATTTTTTTTAAAAAAATGGACAGCAGCAGCAGGAGTACTTAACCCGTCTGATAAACATGTATGATTATAAATCCCCTTAAAACAGGGCAAATGCAACCTAAAGAATGTTAAACAAGAGCAACTTAATTCACGACTCGCTGAAACAGTGTACTTGATAGCTCTGTAGCATGTAGGGAAATGAGGTTTGGTTTAATTCTTCCATCCCCAATCAAAGTGTCCACTGTTATTATTTTGGTTCTTGTCAAAGATAACTAGAAAATTAAAATTAAAATGGGATGTCTTTAAGAAAAAGATAAATTCATGAGAAATAAGTCATCAGTCATTATTTTGATTATCTACCATCCCAGCATCAGATTATTACTCTAAATACCAGTTGCTGGGGAACACAGCAACTGGTAGAGGATATTACTTCTCCAGTGTCCAACTTGTGGCTTTCCATTTGCATGTGGATAAGCTCAATGGAAATGAAATGCTGGATTAGATTTTTACTGCAATCCAGATTCAGCCTTTATGTTTTACCTGGCTGGTTATTCTAAATTGATATGTAAAAATGACCGTTTTTCCCTCCCCATCTGCTGTTCAGTTATCCAGATTTTGGTTTGTGTTCTATATGCTTCAATAAGAATAAAAAAGAACAAGAGGTAAGCTTCAGTTGACATGTATCCCATGGTTCATCTAGCAAGATGTTGCGTGCCAACACCAGATATTAACTCAGATGATGTGGATCTATCAACAGACAAGAGTTTATGCAAGAACTAGTCAAACAAGTAGCTTAATGAAAGATTAGCAGGTAGCTAACAATTGTTAATGACTTCTAGATTTAGACTAGATTTCTTTGGATGTATACAGATCACTGCATCTTTAAAAATAGATGGAATCATACTTGGCTCTTTCTAATCTCATTGTACAGAACAATTCACTTCTAAGCCAATGAGCCAAGAAGGGAAAGGATTAAGTAATACATAATGGGATGGATTCGTTCACATACCATGTACCATCCTGAAGCGTCAAAATTGCAAATTCAGGATGGGAATAAAATTCAGACCTCTTCCACATATTGACTTGTTGCAACGGTTACATCCATGTTTTGGTTAATTCAAAAATGTACTCTCCAGAAGAATGGATGGTGAAGTTAATGGGATTGGATGAGATGGCCACACTGACTACTCTGATTAGAGAAAAGACTTTGCCTAACTTTGTTTCAACTTGAATTGTCGGACTTTTTGCTAGAAACTGAAGGAAATGAAAAATTAATTTTGGGATTTGACAAGTAGAAATACTATTATTGTTGAATTATTGTTGATTTCAGACTGAGAGTTTAATATATTTTATATCTTTGTACTATTCAATTTGCTTTTTCTTTTTTCTTTCTTTTTTTCTTCTTCTTTATCTCCTCATTCTATAGAGTGATGGGGACTCAAATATGGTTACACCAAATAAACTCTATTCCAAGGACTCTTTAAAATAAAATAAAAGGACTCTTTAAAATAAAAAAGAAAGCTTGTTAAGTTTTCTAAGACAGATAATCCTAAACAATGCCTGCATCCTGCAAAGAATCTAAAAAGTAACCTGAAGTTGGTATCACTTTCCTATATCTTATTAAGGCTGCATTGGATCCTTAGGTGGAGACAAATAAAATTGATCATCCTTACCTTAAATATCCAGGTTTTATTGATATAAGGGTCTAACATTTATTATCCATAGTGAAGTTGTGGATTGTAATTATTCTGTTAGCACAGGAATACTTTGGCATTTAACAGCCATCTAAGAGGCAGGTTAGTAGACTGACTAAGGATAGATAAAGGGAAGAATTGGGAAGGAAGAAAAAAATAGAATCACTCTTGTCTGTTCATTTGTTTTATCTGAGTTCAAATGAACAGAAATAGGACATGAAACTCACCAAAATATTAAATAATTAAATCTTTCTTATTTCAATTCATAATTTTATCTGTGCACACATTTATCAAACTATTTATGAACTCCATCTGGGCTGAAACTTTCTGTAGGCTGCACAATGTTTTATTAATATAGTTTTAATTCCTTGAATATATTATTTCCCTGTCACAAATAAAAGATGAAACATCTGTGCAAATACATGTTATAGTAAAAGGAAGCCAGAATGTATTTAGCACATAGGAGAAAACACAAGTGATACAGAAGTAAAATGATAATTCAGTTGAACTTGTAAAGGTGAACCATCATTCAAGTGGTAGAAACTCTGTCCAAAGCAAATCAAGACAAATTGTTGAATTTGCTTATAGTGAGAGTAATGGAAAGATAAAAAGAGACATATTTGCAATGCTAGAACTATTGATAGGATGGCTATCCCATTTTATGATACACACAAAGGAAAAGATACAAAACTTATTATAGAATCCTAATTACATATCTGAGACTCACTCATTTTAGGAGAAATGCTTTCTTTCTACAAAAGGTCACTAATTATTTATTTATTGTCAACACAGTACCTAATTTGAATTATAGAGCTTTCTCTTGCTAACCTTTGATCTGATGCCATTGAAGTACCTATATTTGTTTTCAAATGACACTGATTAGTTTATCCTTAAGTCCTTAGAATCAATTTGCCTAAAGTAACATCTGATGGAATCCTAAACTGCAGACTGAATGTGTTGCTGCTTTTGTTTTGTTTTATGTTGTTGCTTTTCTTTTGTTTTAATGGTCACCTTATTGCATAGAATCACAGAATGGAAATTGCCTTCAGAATCACAGCAAACAAACCTAACTTCACATTATCACAATCTATGGGAGCATTCTACTGAACTCTTGGCAATAAATTCTTTCAACTTTCCATTTTTGGATTATTTGTAAAGAGATGCTATAATATAGTAAAGCTAAAACTTTACTGTTGGGAGTGAATAATCAACATTTCAACCTACTTCTGAGTTTTCTGCTTACTAATCCTTCTCAATTTACTGTTGGGGAATAATAACAATAAATATACAAACTTCGTGTAGATATGATACTGTATTACGGTAGTATATGTTATATTCTAAAAATAACATGCAGAGTTGAAAAATATCACTACTCCCATTTAGTTGTGAATATAGTATAGATTATAGAATCATAGAAGGATTGAGTTGGCAAGAGATATTTAGACTATTTAGTCCAACCCAGTCCTAAGTGGTGGACTCCAACTGATCTGTTCACTGGCTGTGTGGTACATTTGAACCCATCCAGTGAAGGAGCAATTGGGTTCACTGTCAAACACTTCATACTGCTAGAACACATTTCTAACATTCCACTGGCATCTGTCTTTCTGTAACTTGAGTTCATTTACCTATGTATTTCCTGCGTTTTGGGATGATAACGAAAAGGCTGTGGCATTCTTTTGTATGACATCGCCTCAAATTGTTGAAAAATGCACTCTTACCCTCAGTCATTTTTTTTTCCTCAAGGCTAAATATACTCAATGCCTTCAGTGTTTTCATAGCACTTTATTTCTAGTTCCATGAGCATCTGCTTGCTGATCATAGCCTCAAGGGATCAGTCACCTTGTGCTTAGGTCCCAGCTTGACTGATTGATTCTTCTTGCAGCCAAGTAGACAAGTACACAGTAATTGTCTCCAGATCCATAATTCTTCTTTCTCAATGTCCAGCTTTCAGAGCCATATATTACTATTAGGAAGACCCACTGTTTTAACTATTCTAATCTTTACTGTCCTAGAAATAATTTTTAACTTTAATGATCCTGTCTAGGTTTGCTCCTGCCTTTATTGTTACAATTAATTTATTCTCCAATACACCATCTATCTTTATTTGAAGCTTGAAAAAAACCACCCTTTTTCCACTTTCCCACTTTCAACTGTAAATTCATTAAGTACAAGGGCTGACATTTTCTTTGTCTTTTAAATATAACCTTTTTTCACTTTCCATTTTTTTACTTTCCTCTTGGTATCATCTAATTTTTCCTTATTTCTTTTTAACGAAGTGTTTTTGTCTAAATATCAGAGGTGGCATTCAGCAGGTTCTGACCAGTTCTGGAGAACCGGTAGTGGAAATTTTGAGTAGTTTGGAGACCCGGAAATACCACCCCTGACTGGCCCTGACCCCATTCATTCTCTGTCTCCTTGAGTCCCAGCTGATGGGGAGGAAATTGGGGTTTTGCAGTAACTTTCCCCTGGACTGGGGAGGGAATGGAGATTTTACAGTATCCTTCCCCTGCCACACCCACCAAGCCACACCCACCAAGCCACACCCACCAAGCCATGCCATGCCCACCAAGCCACACCCACAGAACCAGTAGTAAAAAAATTTGAAACCCACCACTGGTTCTAATGAACCATGACGAGTACATGAAAGGTTTTAGTTACAACACAGAAAAAAAAATAAGGAACAAAAAGAGAAATCCTTTGTATATAAGAGCTTGCCATATGCATGGTTTGCAGAGAAAACCAAAAGGAAAATTATAGCTACTGGGCAGCCCGTAAAGCAATCCATAAAAATTCAGTGCTAACAAGAATGAAATGGAGCTGTATATTCATTTTCAACATGAATGAGAAAATGAAATGAATGAGCCACAAATGCTTGATTCATCTTTATAATGAAAAGAAATGGAAATACAAAAGATGGCAAGAAATGAAATTTTGTTTGTTTTGTTTCCATTCAATTCCACTTTTTCTTAATTGTTTTGCGCTGGAGATACTATTTTGCTTTGGATACAGAGTCTGAAATCCTCCTTATGTTTCTCAAAAGGGGTGGGAAGTGGGAGAGAAGAGAGATGCATATAGTGAAATTGACAGGCATGTAAGAAGCTTTTTAAAAGTACTGTTCAGCCCAAGATCAGCATCCTTTTCTGACATCATTGTGCAATTTTATACAATGACTTATACAGTACATGTGTGTGAGAGAGAGAGAGGGGGGGGGGAAGAGATGATAAAATCCCAACATCTTCTAAATTTTCAGTGAAGGTGCCTCATGTTCTTGTGAGATTTTTGAATTCTCATAAAAATAATCTCAAATTTTGGCAATTTTTTATATTTTAACTACTTACAATGTATGTACTAATATTTTATTAATATATTAATAATGTTAAGTTGGGTGCAAGGAAGAGACTGGAACAGGCTTTAGACAACAACTCTTTATTCAGCAACTATATACAATCCAGCAGCTTGCTTCTCTGACAACTCTCCTTTATATAGAGGGTTGTCAGCGAGTTCAACCAATCACCTTCAAGTATTTTTCCTGCTCAAACAGCGGACCTTAGTGGAACCTTTTGGCTGTCAATATCTAACCCACTTCCCCTCTTAGTTGAGCCAGTCTATGCAAGTAGGCGGAGTGTTTGCATGCCCTACTAGACTTGCACAGTTCAGTAGGTGTGGCAGCAGTGACCTGAGAAGTTGTGCCCACTGCTGCCTCCTGGTTCTCCCATGGAACTGCCTGGAACTTTAATGGCTGGGTCTCGGAGTCAGCTGGAACCGGTTCGCTGTAGGAGCGTCGTTGGATCTCCGGTTCTTCAGGTAAGTACTCTGGTTCCTTCGGGCTTGAGTCTGCTAGGGAGGGGTCACATTTTCATTGAGTATTAGCCGGTTCTTGGTTTTGTGTGTCAGACGTAGTTGTTCTATGTGCCACTTCCATAGCCACCCAACGTCTAATCTTATGATGTATGACCTGGGGCCTGTTATTCTTTCTATGTTGCCAGGTAGCAATAGAGGTCCTTCAGCAAAGTTTTTTGTGAATCCCTGATGCTAAAGGACCTGGTATGGCCAGCTTGGTCTTTTTCGGTTTCTGTGACGTAGTTTGGGGGAAACTGGTCTAAGACCAATCGAAGACTTCAGCCCATTAACAATTCGGCCAGGCTTCTTCCTGTTGTTGTGCTGGGCATTATATACTAGTAGAGGAGGAATTTGTCTACCCAGGCTTGCTAGTCTCCTGGTGCCAAGTGGCTCAAGGCTTCCTTGGCAGACTTCACCATTCTTTCAGCTTGCCCATTACTGGCCGGATGAAACAGCAAAGTGAGGGCATGGCGTACCCCTAACTCTGCCAGGAATCCTTTGAAGCATGTGGCAGTAAACTGTGGCCCATTATTGGACACAGGACATTGGGAATGCCATGTGTGGTGAATAGCCAACTTAGCACCCATATTATAGTGTCGGCAGTGGTGGTGTCCATTAGGATGATCTCCAACCATTTGGAGTAGGCATCCACAACTACTAGAAATGTTTGGCCATAAAATGGCCTGCAAAGTCGATGTGGACCCTAGATCATGGGGCTCTGGGGCATTCCCATTCCTGTACCGGTGTCTTGGGTGGGGCAGGCCATGACTCCTGGTATAGTTGCATGTTGCCACCCACTCTTGGATCTCCTGATCCATATTAGGCCACCATACATAACTTCATGCTAGGGCTTACATCTGGACAATTCCCGGATGGCCCTTAGTGCTCTTAGTACAGGTGTCTGTAAACTCTGGGGTAAACCACTCTGTCCCCCCCACAACAAACAACCCCCTTGGCTGACAGCTCATGCTGCTTAGCCACAAATGGTTTGAACTTCACACCAACCTTTAGGCCATCCCCTCCACACCCAGTTCAAAACCATCTGGAGCGTGGCATCCATGCCCAAATGTTTGGCCACTTCAGCAGATGTCACTAGTCCAGAATCAAGACAGTCAATAAGGAGGATGTGGATACCCAGGATCAGATCATCCAATAGTTCAGGAAGTGGGCACCTGCTGAGGGCATCAGCATGCCTCAGGGACTGCCAGGTCGGTGGATGAGTTTGTAGCAGTATGCCGACAAGAAAATAGTCCAACAGGTAAAATGGGGAGACAAAGCAGCTAGCATAGGTCGGTCCCCCACCAAGAGCCCCAACAGTGGTTTGTGGTCCATCACCAGTTCAAAATCCCTCCCAAACAAGTACTTGTGGAACCTTTTTACCCCAGCCACCACAGGCAGAACTTCCCTGTCCAGCTGGCTATAGTTGTTGTTGTTGTTGTTGTTATTATTATTATTATTATTATTATTATTAATTGTATTTATATGCCGCCCTTATCCCGAAGGACTCGGAGCGGCTCACAATATAAGTCAAACAACAACAATCACTAAAACCACATACATAAATACAATATCAGTAATAATCTATTATTAAAATTTCTCTCCATGCTAGACAGTTTTCAGGAATAGAAGGCAACCAGGGCCTCAGTTTCTTTGGGAAGCTGGTGGCTGAGGATCACCCCCACTCCAAAAGGAGACACATTGCAGACCAACACAAGGGGCAGGGTGTCATTATATTGGATTAGGAATCTATCCTCAGAAAGGAGTTGTTTCACCACTTCAAATGCAGCGGCTTTCTTTCGCTCCCATATCCAAAGGCTTTTCTTCGCCAGCAGCTTGTGGAGGTGCTCTGCAACCATAGCTTTATTCTTTAGAAATACACTATAAAAGTTCAGTAAGCCCAGGAATGCTTGTGGCTCAGACTGATTTTTTGGGGCAGGGGATCATCAAATTGCTCAGACTTTACTATTAGTGGGCTATATGTCATCCCTTTTTATGCAATACCCTAGGAATTCAACCTCTTAGACTCCGATTAGACACTTGTCATGTTTAGCTTAGAGTCCTGTGGCACAAAATGTTGTTAGCACTTCCCTGAGTCTGGAGCAGCTGCTTGTTGTTGGCTGTCATAAGCACATTGTCAAAATATACCACCCCAAGAATTTTCTGTAGCAGTCTTTCCATAATACTTTGGAAAATTTCTGTGGTGATACTAATTCCAAATTGAAGCCGATTGCATTTGAACACCCCTCTGTGTGTTACAATGGTTTGAGCCTCTGCAGTGGTGCCATCTACCAGCAGTTTGCTGCTCTTCACTCGCTCAAATTTGGCACGCAAAATGGCTGCCACTCATTTCGTCCACCTGGCTGGATGTTTTGTTGTCAGCTTTTTTTGCTTCAGTTCTTTCTGAATCCCACCTTCATCACCAGTGTTAAGTTGAGTGCAAGGAAGAGACTGGAACAGGTTTCAGACAACAGTTCTTTATTCAACAACTATATACAATCCAGCAGCTGGCCTCTCTGACAGCGAGGGCTGTCAGCGAATTCAACCAATCACCTTCAAGTATTTTTCCTACTCAAACAGCAGACCTTAATGGAACCTTCCAGCAGTCAATATCTAACAAATAGTTTACATTTAGTTTTGGATTCCTATAAGCATCTTTATTGCCTCTAAAATCTGCCAGCACTAATCCTTTAGTCTTATGTTCTTAAAAATGTTGTTTGTATGTTTGTT
>JANHFM010001451.1:297294-312143 GCA_032468115.1 Grayia smithii | reverse complement strand
TCCAATCAGAACACGGCCAAGTCTCCACCCACAGAACACACCCCCACTGGCAGTTTAACAAGGAAAGAACAGCCACTATCACACACTTCTCCCACAAGAATGAAGCTGAAGACACCAGCCTGAAGATGACGGATGAGATTTCATTGAAACGTTGCCCCGATACTTCCAATTTTATGCGGGAGAAAACCCGAATGACCACAGACACACATACACACACACACATACACACACACACACACACACACACACACATTCTCTGTATGAGTGCATGTGTGCATAATGAACAATTCTTTGGGAATTCAATTCTTTGAATTGACCCTGCATTGCCAGCATTTGCTAATTATTTTTCAGGAGGGACTTTATAGCACCTCTTTTAATCATGTTGTTTCTGTTAAAATCATCTGATTTTAATAAAGTCATCTGATTTTCTACAAATTACTCCTGACAGTAGCATTTAGAACAGTCAGCAGTGACATTCTATTTTTACACATATAAGATCTTTGATCACTGGATAATAATAGGAACCTTTTCAGTAAATATTGAAGAAGTTTTCATCTATATTGTATTGAATACATGTATTGAGTTGGGGGTTATATGTAGGAATATCAGTTGTCTACATGAAATACAGGACATCAGTGAGTCCATTACTATGATATTCTGCTGAATATTTAATAGTTTTAAAAATAGTTTTTAACCTGGGTCACCATTTCCATGAAGAGTTCTTACATGTCCAAAAATATTGATTATCTCTTAGATATATTTTTGGCAGTTACCATGAATTGTATTAGGCACTTTTGTGGTCTTCATGCTTGCTTCAATACAGATTATAAGCTTTCATTAATCATTCAGATGGCTGTATAGTTACACCCACTGAAGTTATCGTGCCAAACTGTAACATGTGCTATCTTGAAATGTTGCAATAGTAAAAATGTCTTTTGCATCTCGTTGTCATATTATAGAACCTCTTCTCTATCATGTGGGATAGGCTTTACATACCAGCTTGATTTAAGACCATTTGATAACAAGTGATTTTCAAGTATATTGGGAAGTAAAGTTAAAAAGTCAAGCATCAAATATTATAGTGTGTGTGTGTAGAAAAGAATGGAATGGGAGGCACTTGGTGTGAACTTGTTTTCATGCCAATAAGCAGTCTATCTATGGAAATGATGGATACAAGGAGGCAAGAAACAGGTATTTCGGAAAAAAATCACAGGTATGAGGCAATTCAAACAGGAAAAACATTTTCAAATGTTGTTAACTTTAACAATGCACAACATTAAAATATTTAGATAAATGAAGTGCAATTGTTTATATACTTTCATCTTAGGAAAAAGCATATTATTTGATATAAAGTATTTGAAATCTATATTTAGGCTGGAATTTGTTCATCTATGATCCGAATTACTGTTACAATTAAAGCCAAGTATATGTCCCAGGATAATGTTGCAGGATCCAATCTGAATTGGTCACCAGGACCAGAGATTTAGTCCTCCAAGCTTTTGAATTCATGCTGAAGCCCATCCTTATTATGCCCAATAGGTCTGAAGGAGACCCCTATTTTATGTATCTTGAGGAATCCATAAAATCTCACTGGGACAGCATCTGTTCATATCATTTTTCCTTTTCCGTTATACAGTTGTTTTGTTTAAGTTGGCTGAGATAAGCATTCAGTTACAGGTTTGTGGCCATTTTTCTTATCTCTGATGATTTTACTGATTTATATGCTGAGGAATCATTGAGCAGGGAAATGCCTTCATTTCATAATCTGTGCCGTTCATCACCACTGTTGAGTGGCCTTTATTTGCTGGTAAAATAATAATGTCCTGATCTTGTTTCAGGGCTTCCATGGAATGTCTCTCCATTGGGCTGAACATATTACTTTTATTTATTTATTTTATTTATTTTATTGCATTTCTATGCCGCCCTTTTCCCGAGGGACTCAGGGTGGCTTACAAAACAAGCAATAATAAAAAACAGTTAAGACCAAACAACATAGAAGACATAATAAAACATACCACAACAGCAACAACCACAACAATAACAACAACACATTAAAAAGGGGTATAATATAAAATCGGCCAAATACAAAACATAAAAAACAGTCAGTCGTAGCCCGCTCGATAAAACAACCACGTCTTCATTTATATATGATCAGTATTTCCTACATTATTTTTCTAGCTCTTCAATCTCTTTCTGTTGAATATAGATTCTAATGCTGCTATGAATTCTCTTGGTGTGGCATCTTGGTGTGTAATTCCAGCTGGGTTGTTTAGTCAATAAATTATGGACCAAATTCACACAGGTTTGGGACCATGGCTTTAGCTTTTGAACTTTATCCTCCAACTGTTTCATTTTTCTCATCTGTCTTTCTTTCACAAGGATCCCAATGACATTCTCTAGGTGGGTGACTAGTTCTTCTTCAAGTTGTGATAGATGATGGCCCTTATGTATATTAATAGCTGCTTTACATTTGCCTGATCATAAATGGCAGTCATTGATTAAGATCTCTAACATACATTTGCTGAATGTTTTTGTCGTACATCTATACATTTCCGGGCTAACAGGTGGTTGGTATTGTAGGCTGCATGGAATGACCAAGTGCATTGGTGTAAGAAGCATAGTTGTTCATAAGTGGACACCTTGCATACTGTGAAGGATTCCCAAAGTCAAAGTGTTTGAAGCACTAGCTGCCTGCATCTGTCACAAATGAAGGCAGATATATATTTTCAAAGATAATATTCTGGGATCCAGTCTGAGTTGGTCACCGGGACCAGATTTAGTCTTTCAAGCTCCTGTATTCATGCTGGAACCCATCTTCAGGGAACTTTTTTCTCTATGTGTTTACCAGGAATAGCCATAGGAGTCTGATTGTTCCGTGAACAAAGAAATTTAAAGAGAATTTCTGACTTGTTCACAATTAAGACACTGAAGTTTCTAACTCGCTTTCTAACACTGAAGTCTTAGGGCTTGCTGAGGAAAAAATAGTCAGCAAAGAAATGCAACTGGTTCATGAGCTTGAATATTATTCAAGAATTTTCATTTTTGGTAACTAATAGCTTTTGTTCTTTCATAAGCCAGCTATTTACACATTTATTATGCTCTTATACTTAATGTGTATGATAGCATACCTGAAACAGTGGAGAAGAGAAGAATTAAATAACAATATGAGTGCTTCAGCAATAGCAAAAGTTGAAAGTCAGAACATTCCAGAAATTAAAATAATAATCCCTGACTTGAAGGACAAAGCAGTAACGGTCATGCATTTATGTTCATGTTTATTTTATTAATAATTGCTGTTTTGCTCTTAACTGTTTATGAGCCTGGGTAGGTTGCTCAGTGGCTAAGACGCTGAGCTTGTTGATCAGAAAGGTTGGCAGTTTGGTGGTTCGAATCCCTAGTATAGGTCTTCTGCGTGAACAGGGAATTGGATTAGATGACCCCCAAGGTCCCTTCCAACTCTGTTACTGATGTTCTTTTATAAATCATTTTGGGAAAATAATTTTAAAATAAGGTTCAAATAATTTAAATAATGTATACTTCAATAGTAAAAACTATCAATCCATAAATATATATCGGAAGAATTTCCATTTTGCTTGCATATTGATTATAACACGATAACTAAATAACAAAGGAATTTTAAAAACCCATATGCTAGCATTAATCACATACTGATTTATTCATTAATAAGAAACCTACTTTACAAAGTAGCCAGAGGTGGTTTACATTAAAGACTACAACAGAAACTCAACAAACCTGGATTTTTAAAAATTTGTTCTACATATGAAATAAAACATGTTACAGCAAAGAATGAAATTTGATGAGGATTCTACCTTAAGGACAAAAAAAAGTTCACCTTTTATAATAACAAATAGTTGGAACCAGAGCATTGCTTTAGTGACACTGTTCACTTCAAGACAAGTCCAAACTTTTCAACATTATGAAAACTCTGCCTATTGCTTTGTAACAGAAAATTTATTACCACCAAATCATTTACAACAGACAGCATGCATTCCAAAACTGATTTGTTACTTTAGGCCACAACAACTCACTTTCAAAGTCAAAAAATTCATTATATTGTACAGGAGGAAGAGCGTGAATGAAACAATTCCCAGAGACTGGTTTTAATGAACATTCAGTCTAATATTTGCAATCCTGACAGGCTTGTTTGTTAATGCAGCAAAAACATCATTGGTGCACTGAATTATAGATGCTGTCTGAAGCTTAGATTCCTCCATGAATTTTCTTCTTTCCATTTAACGCTTCAGTATCTCCATGGATGCTGGTTTCTTTCCTCTGAAACTGCCCAGGATTTGGCATGATCCCAACTTTGAAACACTGTGAACTAGTCTTTCTTCAGGGAGCATTGGTTATTCATATGGAAATACAAGATTCCCCCATTATTCATTATTTGTACAACCCGCCTTTTCCTCTGAGAAGTTCCCGGAGGTCCACATGGACCTCTTTTGATCCATTTTATTTTCTCCCTAATGCTCAGCTGCTGTGTAGGCTGAGTGTCAATTATTTGCTATAAGGTCACCCAATGAGTTTTTTGTATGATCAACTAAAATTTTGTTCACAAAAAATAATCTCCAAGCTGATAATCTAAGACTATTAACAAAGTAAAATATTTACCCTCCAGCAATTGATTTAAGCAGAAACCTGCTTATTTAGCATAATTAAATGGCTGAGTGGTTAAATGAATGGCTCTTTTGAAATGTAATAAATTAAGATACAAAGCTAAAAAATAGGAGGGAGATATTTTGTGTACTACTTGATTTATATTTGCTTTGTACACTTCAGTATATTTATTACCTCTAAGATTAAAGTAAAAATACTAGAGAAAAGGAGTTCATACTAAAAATGGGATTATGTGACTTGGTCAACTTTCTATTTTAAAGTTTGTTTCTTATTGTCACCTGAAACTTCCAAATGTTGTTGGACTTTAATTTCAAGTGTCCCTACTAGCATTGTTATTGTTCTAGAATAGTAAAACTTCTCAGGGGACTGTTCCTCTTCCTACTGCCTCTTAGCACTTACTCATTAGCTTCCTCCTCATGCTCAGAACATAGCTGAAAGTTTTAAGATTACCTTTCATAGATCTAAACTCCTTAAAGCTTCAGTCCCTTTAAGGTAGCTCAATAAAATAGCGTACTTTTGACGATGCTTCAATTATGACTGAGTTGCTTCAACTTTTGTTCATTTCCAGAAAAGCAGAGGTACAAGAAGAGAACCATATTTGTTCAAAGAAGAAAAATAGGAAGGTTGAACATTTGTCGAAGTGAAGTACACCTTCAAAACTCTGCACAGTCCAAGAAAACTATACTTATTAGTACTAAGGCCTGCTCTAAAAGCTTCCTGAGAACACTACAATCACTTCAATCAATTGCTTTTCTGCTTCAGTCCACCATCACTGCATCCCTTCAAAAAACAGAACCCTATGAGACTGGAACCTCCTTTCCCAGTGATCTGAGAGAACCTGCCCATTATGGAAAACCATAAAGAAGGCACTGGGATAGAATGAAATGAGAGATGTGGATGGTTTGTTGTGAACATTCTCCTCCCCACCATTACATTGTATGTGTAATGCAAGATGAAGGATGACCTATATAAATTCCTCCCCCATTACCCAAGTGACATAATACTAGGTTATCTTGTAAAGCTGACATAATTAAAATTAGTTAAGCAACGTGGACTATCTACATGTATTGGCAGGATATTTCTTTAAAAGAAATATTTCTTTGTAGCGAAGGTTGTTGAGACCGTGATGGCATGTCAGCTTCCACAATTCCTGGAAGCGGATTATCTGGACCTGTACCAATCTGGTTTCAGGCCCGGTCACAGCATGGAAATGGCATTGGTCGCTCTGGTGAATGATCTCTGGCAGGCCCAGGACAGGGGTTATTCCTCCGTCCTGGTCCTACTTGACCTCTCAGCAGCTTTCAATACCATCGACCATGGTATCCTACTGCGACGGCTCGAAGAATTGGGGGTGGGAGGCACTGTTCTACAGTGGTTCTCCTCCTATCTCTCGGGCTGTTCACAGTTTGTATTGGCGGGGGGACAGAGATCGACCCCGAGGCCACTCACTTGTGAGGTGCCACAGGGGTTGGTTCTCTCCCTCCTCCTATTCAACATCTACATGAAGCCACTGGGTGAGATCATTAATGGTTTTGGGGTGAGGTATCATCAATACGCAGATGATACCCAGCTCTTCATCTGCACCTCAGACCAACCCAGATATGCCCTTGACTTGATGTCCTGGTGCCAGGAGGCGGTGCGGGCCTGGATGGGGAGAAACAGGCTCAGGCTCAACCCCTCCAAGACTGAGTGGCTGTGGATTCCGCCATCTCGAGTTCAAGAGGTCCCATCCCTTTCAATAGGGGGGAGGGGAAGCTTTGGCTCCCTCAGAAAGGGCTCGCAACTTGGGTGTCCTCCTGGACTCATGGCTGTCCTTGGAAGATCTTCTGATGGCTGTGACCAGGGGGGCCTTCGCACAGGTTCACCTGGTGTGCCAGTTGTGCCCTTTCCTGGACCGAGATGCCTTGTGCATGGTCACTCATGCCCTTGTTACCTCTCAGCTGGACTACTGCAATGCCCTCTACATGAGGCTGCCCTTGAAGAGCACCCGGAGGCTCCAACTGGTCCAGAATGTGACCGTGCAGGTGGTCATGGGAGTACCTCATTACTCCCATGTTACACCACTCCTGCACGAGCTGCACTGGCTTCCGGTGGTCTTCTATGTGTGCTTCAAGGTGCTGGTTTTGACCTTTAAAGCTCTACATGGCTTAGGGCTGGGGTACTTGCAGGACCACCTCCTGCCACTAGCTTCCTCCCAGCGCCTGGTGCGTTCCCATAGAGTCGGCCTTCTCAGGGTGCCATCAGCCAGACAATGTTGGCTGGCGGCCCACAGGGGGAGAGCTTTCTCTGTTGGAGCGCTGACCCTGTGGAACGATTTACCCGTAGAGCTCCGGACAGCCCCTGACCTCCGCTCCTTCCGTCATGACTTAAAGAAGTTGTTCCAGCAAGCGGGCTACAACTCACTGTTTTTATTGTTTTTACATACTCTTAATTTTACTCTTTTTATTGCTTTACCCCTTTTTAAATTTGTATGTGTTGTTATGATTATGTTTTTTATATATGCTTTTGTTACTGTTTTTATGATTGTGAGCCGCCCTGAGTCCCTCAGGAGAAGGGCGGCATAGAAATCTAATAAATACTAAATACTAAAATACTTAGGGACTCAAAATGAGCACTGCTCTTTAGTAACAATTACTGAAAGAAAGCTACAGGCCTTTCTTATAAAAGTATGTAAATTAATGACTAATATAGTTTGTAACAAGTTCTAAAAGAGCTACAAACAAGCTCTTTCTTGAAAATGAAAACAGAGGAGGAGAGGTGGCAGCAAATCCTACTTGCCAGTGTCTATGCTCATTTATCTTAATGACACTTTTTAATTGATGAAATCCAGAATTTCATGTCATTCCCCTCCAGGTTTTCAAGCCAAAAAACCGGCTTCAGAAAGAACCCTGAGGCTTGATTTACCTATGGAAAATATCATTTTTCCTTCCAATGCATTGTCACAAGGAGGTGACTAATTCCAGGTTGCAGTTCATGGGTTTAAGTTCAAAAGGATGTGTTTCTGGTTCTGAAAACAAGCAAGCTGTAAAGCAATTCTAGTTTTACAAAATAGCAGTGTGCGAACAGACAGGAAGGCAGCACCACACAGAATGCTTCTATAAGGATCTGTCATCAGTCTTTGTAACACCAAAGCCTCCCCTAGCCAGGTGTTGAAAATGTGAGTGGAAGGGCAACTCTTAAAGGCCTAGATTCCCCCCCCCCATTTCCCTTCATGTTTTAGGAAGTTACTATATCATAAGACAGATGAAATACATTTTTATCTATTTCACCAAAATAAATTTTCTTTTTACCTCAGAACCACTGCATACGTTAAGTCCTGGACTAAAGCTTTATTGAAACAATCTTATGCTCTCAATGAAATGGACCAGAAGTGAAATGGACCAACGAATTGGACTTCAAATTTTCTAATGAAATGGACCAGAAGAACACAATGCTAATCCAAATTTCAATTATCTTCAATTGGAGAGAGAGAGAGAGAGGGAGGGAGCAAGGGAGAGAAAGAGAGAGACTCTCTTCACCTAGAAACAAACAACCTACTCTCTAATAAACAACTTGGTTTCAGAAATTATCCTGTAATCTACAACTTCTACACTGCAAAAACATATGGACTACAAATCTCGATCAGGGCAAAGCAATAGACTCAATTTACATAGACTTCTGCAAAGCCTTTGATTCAGTGATACATGACAAACACTTCTAAAAGTAAAATCCTTTGGCATCTGTGGACCCCTACATAATTGGATAGCTGCATTCCTGTCAAACAGACAACAAATGGTCAAAAGAGGGAGCGCCCTGTCAAATCCTGCACCTGTTATTAGTGGTGTCCCCCAAGGCAGCATTCTAGGACTAAAACTCTTCATACTATACATAAATGACCTTTGCGATCATATTATAAGCAACTACATTCTAGATTTGGCAACTCCAAATCTCAACCAACAAATGCTCTGCCTTACACATTTGCAAAAAGAATCAGAACACAAAATAAAAACTGAGTGGACACAGCCTTGCAGATGATCTTCACTCTGTAAGGACCTTGGAGTACTCATATCTAATAATCTAAGTGCCAAAGCCCAACATCGCCAAAAAGACATTAAGATTGTAAACCTAATCTTGCGTAGCTTCTTCTCCGGTAATATTACTCTACTAATCAGAGCATACAAAACATTTGCTAGACCAATTCTCAAATACAACTCATCTATCTGGAACCCACACTGCATATCGGACATTAATACAATTGAACATGTCCAGAAATATTTCACAAAAGTCCTCCACTCCTCTGCTTGCAACAAAATACCTTATGCCACCAGACATGAAATTCTGGGCTTAGAAAACTTAGAACTATGCTGCCTTGGTATGACCTAAACATAGCTCATAAAATTATCTGCTACAATGTCCTACCTGTCAATGACTACTTAAGCTTCAACCACAGTAATACATGAGCACACAATAGATACAAGTGAACCGCTCCAAACTCAATTGCAGAAAATATGACTTCAGCAACAGAGTGGTCAGTGCCTGGATTGCACTACCTGACCCTGTGGTTTCATCCCCAACTCCTCAGAATTTTAACCTAAGACTGTCTACTGTTGACCTCACCCCATTCCTAAGAGGTCTGTAAGGGGTGTGCATAAGAACACCAGTGTATCTACCATTCCTGTCCTAATGATATCTTTAATTGTATTCATTTTATGTATTCAATCCATGCTTATAGTTATATATATTATCGAATACATACTTGACAAATAAATAAATAAATAAAATAAAAATAAAAATAAATGGAGTCACAAGTCTTACTTTCCTGAGTGAGCAGACTGGGGCAGGTCTGATACTATAACTGTAACTATAATCCTGTAACTCACTGGCAAACCAGATTTCCTGAACTAATATAACTACTAATGTAGATGTTTAAAAAATCAGCAGCTGAAATGCCATATTGCAACATTCCCAAGGTGATATTTAATTTCCCTTTCAGAAGAAAGGAAATATTGCATGTAGTAGTTAATTTTATTATGGTCGCACACTGGTATTACAAACAAGAAGCATTAAAAAAAATAAAATAAAAAAGACAAGATAATATTTAACGATTGGTGGCGGATTTTCAGTGGGGAGTCAAAATCTTCCTAATTTTGCAGACAGTATAACAAAATTTAGCTTCATTAAAATGGACTACATCCTGTTGATCGGATAGCAACAACTGTAGATAAAAAAGATTGGTGTTTTCCTTGTATTTTATCAGGTGAGATGTTATAAATAGGTCCGTGGGTCCTTATAGATCAGAGGTGGGCAACTATGGCTCTTTCAAGACCTGTGGACTTCAACTCCCAGAAATTCTTGAGCTAACCATGCCGGCACAGGAATTCTGGGAATTGAAGTTCACAAGTCGTAAAGGGGCCATAATTGCCCACCCCTGTTATAGATGATATAGTACAGTGATGGTGAACCTTTTCAGCACTGAGTGCCCAAACCAGAACTTGTGTGCATGTGTGTACATGTGCGCGTGCCGCAGCACCAGAAACCCAAAGACCAGCTGGCTGTTGCACAAATGCCTGTTTTCCGGCCATTTTTTGCTGTTTTTCAGGCTGTTTTACAGGCCCAAAAAGTGACCCCAAAATGGCTGGAAAAACGCCCCAGAAAACGCCCCAAAAACCAGCCTGGTTTTTGGCCATTTTCACATCGTTTTCCAGAACTCCAGTACCCGTAAAGACCAGCTTCTGAAACCAGAAGAGCAGCTGGCTATGGCGCGTGTTCCCACAGAGAGGGCTCTGCATGCCACCTCTGGAATATGTGCCATAGGTTCGCCATCATGGATATAGTAGGACATGAGCTGTAGTTTCAATGGTCCCTTGACTACAGGAGTACAGTCTCAGCTCATATAGGATTTTCTTGTATCAGCCCTCCAAGGCTGCTGGGGGAAGAATATTGCATGTATACTTAATAAACTTCAGACCTATACATACCCACACACGACAGTAAGAGCTGTTATGTGGTTGCAGTTTCCTTCTAGTGGTAATTTTTGAAGTGGAAAGATTGCATGATAAATAAGATTTGGGAACCCAGATGGAATTCTTTGATGCTTCTCTCTCCTCAAGAGCAGTTTACAGATTAAATCGAGAGGAAAATAAACTATCAAATGAGATTATCACTATTTACACTTGTTTTCACAGCCCTAGCTATATTTGCCCTTATAATATCAATGCTCATGGGGTAGCAAGCTTAATGGAAATCGTAGCAGGAAAAGCTATGAATAATCCACATAGCTTAAAATAACAGAATAGTCAGATCTCCAAGAAATCTAGCTCCATGCTCCATAAGTAACAGGGCTGAGTCATAATAAACCACTAAAATCATGCAAAAATAAGAACCATCTCTTGGAGGAAGATCAATGTGACAGTAGCTGATCAATTTGGCAATAATTTACACTCAGTGCTTCTACCATTTATCATGAAACCATCTATGATAAGATTAAAGTTAAGGAACTGACAAATAAAACTTTAAACTCTGTATAGTGTAGAGGTTCAAAATTGAACAATTCACTTTGATGACCAAAGAATTACAGATCAAAGTAGAGTAGCAAACATGAACAATACCATCTGAATCTGGAGTATCCGTGAAACTTTCAATTTGAACCATGGATTATGCATAAAAATCATAACACATTTAGTACAAATCATCCTCAAGTTATGACCACAACTGAGCCCCAAATTCCTGTTGCTAAGTGAAAAATTTGTCAAGTGAGAAATCTGCCACACTTTTTGACTTTTCTTGCCACCTTTGTTGAATGAATCACTGGAGCTGTTAAATTAGTAATCCGGTTGTTAAGTGAATCTGGTTTCCCCACAGACTTTGCTTGTCAGAAGGTCATAAAAGGGGATCACGTAACCTGGGGCACTGTAACCATCATAAATGTGAGTCAGTTGTCAAGCCTCCGAATGTAAACCACACGACCACGGGGTTGCCATAACAGTCGTAAGTGGGAAAAGTGGTCCTAAATCACTTTTTTCAGTGTCGTCGTAACTTTAAAGGGTCAGTAAATGGAGGACTACCTGCATAGGACAGGCTATTAAACTTGATGAGAGCGTTCCAAAAGTAGTTACAAAAGCGTTACAAAAGTAGAAAAGTAGAATTTTTTTTCTTCTGAACGCTACACACCCAACCACAAATGAGAAGCGAAACCATTATGAAGAATAATTGCTATGTAAAACTCAGCAAGACATTTCAAAGGTAGACCTGGCCTTTCTGGAAGCTTGCCAAGAAAACCCAACAGCCAAGTTTTATGTTCACTTGCTTACAAGGAAGGTCCTATTTTGTTTGGAGGCAATTAATTCTTGTTGAAATTTATTCTATAGCTGGGAAAGGCTAGAGCAAATGGAAATCTATTTAACACATTTGATGGTAGATATTGCAGTGTTGTCTCTTTAACCTCTGTGGTTTTCTCTCCCGCCAATCACACTAAACTAAAGGAGAATTTCTTTTCTCAAGTCATTCCAGATTTTGTGTTTTTGTTAACTGGACTGCTATTTTTTTTTCTTTATTATTCCTGTTATCTAAAAAAGAAAAAGAAACCACTATCACACCCGTGACTATAACATACAAAGAATGGTTGCAGGAATTGAATATATCTAGTCTGATGAAAAGAAGGACTAGGGAGCAGGGGTGAAATTTACTTACCTTCCCAACTGGTTCAGAAGTGCATGCATGTGGGGACCCTCTGTGCATATGCAAACCCTTCTGCGCATGCGCAGAGGGTTAAAAAAAACACTTCACTTCCTGTTTCAAACCAGGAAGTAACAGCAACTGGGCAGGTGGGCTGGGCCTTGCGCCACCATTACCACCGGCCGCCATCGCTACCAGTTTGGCCGAACTGGTCCGAACCGGTAGCATTTCACCCCTGCTAGGGAGACACGATAGCAGTGTTCCAATATTTGAGGGGCTGCCACAAGGATGAGAGGGTCAAAGTATTTTCCAAAGCACCAGAAGACAACACCAGAAACTATGCATGGGAAACAGTGGTGAAATCTGAACTGGTTTGCTACCAGTTTGCTGGCCGCGCATACGTGCTGCCAAACACACGCTATGCGTGTGTGCACATGCACAGTACGCACCAAAAGGAGGATTGGGAAGGTAAGTAGAACAGCAAGCGGGGGGATCAACTGTGCCACACAATTTAGCTTTGCTAGAAAGCAGGATTTCCTGCTTTCTAGAAAAGCTAAAACGCGCAGCACAGCTGATCATCAGAATACCGGTTTGGAGAAACCAGTAGCTTTTTTTAACTTTTTAAACTACCGGTTCACCTAAACTGGTAGTTTTTATTACTACCGTTTCATTCGAACCAGAGGGAACCAGTAGCATTTCATCCCTGATGGAAACTAATCAAGGAGAGAAGCAACCTAGAACTAAGGAGAAATTTCTTAACAGTGAGAACAATTGATCAGTGGAATGGTTTGCCTTCAGAAGTTGTGGGTGCCCCATCATTGGAGGCATTTAAGAAGAGACTGGACAGCCACTTGTCTGGAATGGTATAGCGTCTCCTGCTTGAGCAGGGAGTTGGACTAGATGATCTCCAAGGTCTGAAACTCCTAATTAATGAGACTATTCGCCTAATTGTAAGACTTTTCTTTTCTCTACATTGAATTTGTTAGATAGTGCTATTTGAGCTTGGATGTTTGCTTGACATTTTGTTACTCAGTGATGTTTCATTACTCGATTAGGATTATCATTGGTGCAAGTAAGTGTGATGCTTTCTCCCTGTTAATATACTATAGCTGCTCAGCCAATTTTGGTGGAAGAGTGGTTTGCTCATTGGTGATACCTTAACTATTGTTTTCTGCCTGAGTATTTGGTGTGAATCCATGCCTATCAGGATTATCCCTGTGTTTTCTGAGAATACTGTCTCAGATCTCAAAGTTCTATCATTAACAAGAATGAGATCCCTGTACAAACTATTCAAAGTTTGCTCACTAGGCAGTAGTTTAGATTAAGTATGATGGCTAAAGCTCATTTTCACGATGAAATGATAAAACTTTCTGATCACACCAGATTTATGATGTCAAAATAGAATCTGTAACCCTTACACAGATATTATTATTATTATTATTATTATTTATTTATTTATTTATTTATTTATTTATTTATTTATTTAAATTATATTTATATGCCGCTCTTCTCCCGAAGGACTCAGGGCGGCTCACAAAACATTAAAAACAATACAAAATTATGACAATTAAAACTAATATTAAAATTTGGGTTAAAAAAGAGTTTAAAAACAAGAAGAAATTAAAAGGCCCAATCACATCAACAGATCTGTTTAAAAAGCCATGTCTTTAGATCACGCCCGAAGGAATGGAGGTCTGGGGCAGTCCAAAGGTCAGTGGGTAGTTCATTCCAGAGGGTTGGTGCGCCCACAGAGAATGCCCTCGCCCTGGCACCACCAGCCAACATTGTCTGGCCGATGGTACCCTGAAAAGTGCAGCCCTATGTGAGCGCACAGGGTGGTTGGATGAAGGCAGAAGGCGGTCCTGCAAGTACCCTGGGCCAATACCATGTAGGGCTTTATAGGTAAGCACCAGCACCTTGAAGTGAATCTGGAGAACCACCGGCAGCCAGTGCAAAAAGCTGTCTGGACCTCAGTTGACTTAGCTTGTCACTTTGGTTACAGAGTCAGCTGCAATGTGGGAAAAGTTGTCCTATACTCAGGATTTTTAATGACGGTTTCAAAGTCTGGTATGTCACCAGTACATAGGCCGAAGTAAGATTTTGGTCAAGTTTGACGTTGCTTGGAATTATCATCAGAAAATGGAGGAAACAAGACAAGCAATGTCTCTTCTTCAAGACTGCAAAGGTAGATGAAGCACATCATCATTTGTTCTTTAAAAACAGATGAAACAGAGTTGGAAGGGACCTTATAGGTCATCTAGTCCAGCCACCTGCTCAAGCAGGACACCCTACACCAGGGCTGAAATCCAGCAGGTTCTAACAGGTTCTGGAGAACAAGTAGTGGAAATTTTGAGTAGTTCAGAGAACCGGCAAATACTACCTCTGGCTGGCCCCAGAGTGGAGTGGGAATGGAGATTTTGCAGTATCCTTCCCCCAGGAGGGGAAGGAATGGAGATTTTGCAATATCCTTCCCCTGGAGTGGGTGGGAATGGAGATTTTGCAATATCCTTCCCCTGCCACGCCCACCAAGCCACGCCCACAGAACCGGTAGGGGAAAA
>JANHFM010001451.1:207813-218420 GCA_032468115.1 Grayia smithii | reverse complement strand
GATAATGGGCATAGCAGTCCAAACTGGAGACCACCAAAATGAAAAGTGCTAGAGATTTCTGCTTGAAACATGCTGCCTATTTTATTTGGAATGAGTGATCAAATACAATTTGATCTATCTCTTCATATTCTATTCCCCTGTAAATACTGTGTACTTATACATGTGTATATTTTATACATATAAAAGGAACGTTGAATTCCTGTAGAATTATAAATTAAGCACTGAATGTTCTATTGTACTCTAAGTGCTCCTCAATATGAGCATCACCTTCTCTTAATGTTTGCATTTATTTTTCTTTATTTAAGTCAGAAATAAAACCACATTCATGCAAGATAATGACTGAATTTTATTTGAGAAAACCCTGCAAGGCTGCATTTCATGTTTTTGAATTATGATCCTCATAAGCACAACAACATACTCCAGACACCAGTGCATCACTTTAAATGAGCAAATAAATCTCCGGCGGTTAAATTAATGAGCATGGCACAGCAAACTTTAGTCTCTTCAGCTTTACTCCATCTCTTCTCCAAGACGCAAAATATGAGATTTAAATTATTTCTGAAATAAGGATAAATTCTACTTTTTGACTGGAAATGGAATTTACTAGTCTGAAAGCCAAGAGGCTTGCTAAATACCTTGCAAGTTGATGAGGTCACATTTTTGATTATCATTCTGTGGGGCAGGAAGAGAGGCCAATTGCCTTAATAAATTGTTGCTGAGCTGACAATGTGTGGATAGAGACTCCTCTAGTCTCTTTCACTTGAACTCCATCAGCTGTCATTTCCAGTTTTTACTTAGGACTAGTTATCTACAGGCAATGGATCACCTGCTAATTATTTTAATTTCTGTTTCTTTCCTGTATCTTTGCAAACTAAGGAACAACTGACCATTATTTCATTTTCTCCAGTCCAATATTTCCCCACCTGGGAGTCCCAGAAAATGAAGCCAATGGCTATGCTGATGTCTGCCACATATTGATGGAAATATGGAATAACAAAGTTGGAAGAGACCGTGGAAGTCTTCTGGCAGAATACCTGATACCAATTCACACAAATGGCTGTCCAATCTCATCTTAAAATCTTCCATTGATGGAGCACCCACAACTTCTGAAGGCAAAATGTTCCACTGATTAATTGTTTTCAGTTCCAGGAAATTTTTCATTTCTAGGTTGGATTTTTCTTCCATCTGATCCTTCTTGTCCTGCCTTTAGGTGCTTTGGCAAATACGGTAGGTTGACCTTCTCCTCTCTGTACAGTAGTAGCCCCTTAGATATTGAAACACTACTATCATATCACTCCTATTCCTTCTTTTCATTAAACTGGGCCTGGCTACAGCACGGAGACTGCTTTGATCACACTGTTAGATGATCTCTGGTGAGCCCGAGATAGGGGTCATTCCTCTATCTTGGTGCTACTTGACCTCTCAGTAGCTTTTGATACCATCAACCATGGTATCCTTCTGCGACGGCTAAGAGAGTAGGGAGTGGGGGGACACCATGTTACAGTGGTTCACCTCCTATCTCTCTGGTCAGTCGTAGTTGGTGTTGGTAGGAGGACAGAGGTTGATCCCTCATCCCCTCATCTATGGGGTGCTTCAGGGCTCGGTCATCTCTCCCCTCCTATTTAATATCTACATGAAACCGCTGGGTGAGATCATCCGACAACATGGGGTGGGATATCAGCAATATGCAGATGATACCCATGTCAGTTCAATGAAGCAGTAGATGTGATATGCTGGTGCCTGGAAGCTGTGAGGGTCTGGATGAGAGTCAACAGGCTCAGACTTAACCCAGCAAGACTGAGTGGCTGTGCGTACTGCCCCCCAGGGACTATGTTAATTTTCTACCCTTGGTTCTGGGTGAGGAGAAATTGTCCCTCTCAGAATGGGTTCACAATTTGGGTGTCCTCCTAGATCCACAGCTAAGACTGGAGCAACATCTGTCAGCTGTGACTAGGGGAACTTTTGCATAGGTTCGCCTGGTGCATCAACTGCAACCCTACCTGGACCGGGAGGCTCTCCTCACAGTCACTCAATGCCCTTGTCACCTCTCGATTGGACTATTGCAATGCACTCTACATGGGGCTACCCTTGAAGAACACTCGGAGACTTCAATTTGTCCAGAACGCAGCCGTGCTAGCCATTGTGGGTGTTCCTAGATACACCCATGTTTCACCAATTCTCCGCAAGCTGCACTGGCTTCCTATCAGTCTCCGGGTGCAATTCAAGGTGTTGATTATTACCTGTAAAGCCCTACATGGCTCAGGACTAGGCTATCTCCAAAATTGTCTCCTACCCTGCATCTCCCTGCGACCGGTAAGATCCCACAGGGTTGGTCTCCTCCAGGTTCTGTCAGCTAAACAATGTTGGCTGGCAGGCCCATGGGAAAGGGCCTTCTCTGTGACTACTCTGGCTCTCTGGAACCAACTACCTCCTGAGTTCCGGACTACCTCCACCCTACTGGCCTTCTGTAAAGCAGTTTTCCGGCAGGTATGGGGCTGCTAATTTCTCTGTTATGATCCAGCGAGATTCGGTCCCAGACAAGATATGAGTGTTCTTGTTATTTTTATTGTTTTAAACTCGTTTTTAAATTTTTTACAGTGTATTTTGCTATTGTGTTTTGTTGTGAGCCACCCAGAGTCCTCTGGGAGTTGGGCGGCATATAAATCTAAATAAATAAATAAATAGACACACACAATTCCAGCAACTGTTCTTCATATGTTTTAACCTCCATTTCCTTAATCATTCCCTTGTTGAAGATGTTGCTCTAATGCCTTGTCTGTATTATTTAATCCATCAGAAAGTTTCATGGCATTCAGGAAAAATCTATGGTGCTGAAAAAGGTGGATATTAAGCGAAGTGCTATATTTTCTATAATAGAGGTATTTTGCCACAGGACAAGAAGAAATTCAGCAACACAGCTTTTTTAATTTATTCTGGAAATGATGTAGAGCCGTGGTGGCAAACCTATGGCATGCATGCCAGAGACGGCATGCAGAGCCCTCTCGGTGGGCATGCGCGCCATCGCCAGCTGCTCTTCTGGTTTCCGGCACGTGCATGCTTGCCGACCACCTGATCTTCACATGTGCCAGAGCCCTGGACTCTGGTGTGCACAAAAACCAACTGGCCAGGCTGCATGTGCACGCCAGAAACCAAAAGACCAGGTGCAGGCTGGTCTTCAAATTTCCGGGACTCTGACATGCACAAAGACCAGGTGGCAGAAGACCAGGTGGCCGATGCGCGCATGTGCACCGGTCAACTGGTCTTCAAGTTTCTGGATCTCCGGCACGTATGAACACCAGCTGGCTAGCCTGCATGCACACGCCAGAAACCAGAAGACCAGGTGGCCAGTGCGCGTATGCACACCGGGCAGCTAGTCTTCGAGTTTCCGTGGCTCTGGCAAACACAAAGCCCAGCTGGCAGAAGACCAGGTGGCCAGTGTATGCATGAACACTGGAAAGCTCGTCTTTGAGTTTCTGAGGCTCTGGCATGAGCAAAGATCAGCTGGCAGAAGACCAGGTGGCCGGTGTGCGCATGAACACTGGACAGCTGATCTTTGAGTTTCTGAGGCTCCAGCACATGCAAAGACCATCTGGCCAGCACGCATGCACACACTGGAAACCAAAAGGCCTGGTGGCCAGCGCATGCATGCACACCAGCTAGCTGGTCTTCGAGTTTCTGGGCACTCGCCATCACTGATGTAGAGTATATCTTTTCTTCAGTTCAATGTCTGCTTGACAAAATGTAGTTGGTACAGTTACCAACTCAGTCAGAATACAAGAAAACCTCAAACAGTTCCATTTGTTTCAGAATTTTTGCATTTTTAAACATATCTATTACAACACCACTGAACTCTGCTGAATTCACTTCCAATTGCACATTTAGGTTTGTAGTGTATTGTAAGTGCTTACAATCAAGGTATTATCTCAAATCTGAGAAAAACAGTTCTTGGTTCCATTTTTCACCTTTATTCCCAATCAAAGACATTTTAAGTTATCGAATGGAATCATCCAGTTCATGAAACATATTTGACAATTGCTCTTACAAACTTCTTGGATTAAATTAGTTTATCTTGATAAAGAGAGAGAGAGAGAAGATAACCAACCCAGAATTTATTCTCATTTTCTAATAAACTCTTTGTAAAACCAGTAATCCAGTGGTGAAATCCATTTTTTTTACTACTGGTTCTGTGAGCGTGGCTTGGTGGGCGTAGTATGGTTGGTGGGCGTGGCTTGGTGGGCATGGCAGGAGAAGTATACTTCATAATCTCCATTCCCACCCCACTCCAGGGGAAGGATACTGAAAAATTCCCATTCCCTCCCCATTCCTGGGGGAAGGATATTGCAAAATCTCCATTCCCACCCCATTCTGAGGCCAGCCAGAGGTAGTATTTGCCAGTTTTCTGAATTACTCAAAATTTCCATTACCGGTTCTCCGAATTGCGCAAAATTTCCACTACCGGTTCTCCAGAGCCTGTCAGAACCGACTGGATTTCACCCCTGCAGTAATCTGAAACAAGGCTGATCAGCCATCAATAAGCACAGTTTCAGTCCCATTGAGTTCCACTTCAGAGCTTCCTCCTCATAAAGACACATAGGCTTCTGCGGTAAAGCATATAACTACCCTCCCAGAGAAATTATTAAACCTTTGGATCATATTTTAAATATTATTCATTTCATGCATAATATTGTACCATCAATTATTCCTGATGTTTCCTCATAAATGCATTATGCATGGTGTAGCAGAGCTAAAACTAACTTCATATTCTACACCAGCCTTCTCAGAGTTGGTACCCTTCAGGTGCTTTGAAGTATCATCATTCACAGATGTAAATTTGATACGGAATGCTAATGGCCAAGGATACACGATGCTGCTGACATCAGTTGTATTTTCTCCAAAGAATTTTTAGAGCATCACTAGTCTGCAAATTAAAAGCTGCTATTGAGGAGACAAGAAAGGGCATGACAAAGCAGCATTCAGTATTTTTCTGGAAATATCTGTATGCAACATTATTATTATTATTATTTAAAAAAAATCTCTTTCCAAGGAATTCCACACCTTGTTTTTTATGCAAATCCTTATGTTGATCGAATGAAGCTTTGACCATTTAATGCATTCTCCAGTTACCAAAGGTGCTTTGTCCTAACTGAATTAATTTTTCAAATCAATCAAATGTTTACATTCAAATCAATGAACTGAGCCAAATTTATTATTGATTTGTGTTTCACATCGCTTTAACAATACAGACTGGAATTATGTAGATGTGTGTGTGTGTTTGTGTTTCTGTGTACGTAAAACATTATTATTCAGATGTAATTCAAGCTGATCTCTGCGCATATTATTCAGTCATGCATCAAGATTCTGTATATACTTATAGTGTTAAATCCCACTGAATTCCCAAGATTGTCTTTCATTTAAATATTATGTTATACATACATAGCTATAAATGAATCTTTTCCCCCTTCCTGCTAATTATGGTGTGGAGTTTGCTCAAACAATATTGAGACCTTGGCAGCAATGCACTGCTAATCCTGATATAACCTGATTTAAGTACACTGATTCAGCACAGCAAAATTCTTTGGGGTATTTTTAAATACCAGTTTTCATTTAGTTTGGAAAAAAAAAATGCCTTGGAATTTCTTTCATTGGAGAATTTTGTTTAATGAAAATTTTTAATGAAATGTAAATGAACGGAGTGGGGCATTCTTGTGCTGAGGATCTCTGCAAATATCTTGCCTTCATTCTCCAGTTCTTGTTCTAATAGTCTGCAGCCTTGACATTCTTCAGTTCAATTCCCAGGGAGGGTGTCATGATAAAACTCCTTCCTTTGTTGTTGTTTTTTTTTGTTTTTTTTCCAGTAACAGTGCTATTGTCAGATGTCTTGCCTTATTGGAGAATATCCACTTTCCCTGGAGAAACTGAGCGACATCCCCCCCCCCCTTTCTCTGCCTATAAATTGACTGGGGAATTTTGAAAGTCCATTTATGCTCTCGTCTAGTTCATCACTCCCAGCCCTGGACAGGTTGCCATTAGATGATGGAAACAGCATGTGTGGCCATAAGTCTCCACTTCTTGCCCTTTTCTTTTGCTTTTATAATGAGCAACAATTTGAAAACTGGAAAGCGCTCAGCATGTCAATCTCTCTACCATTCTGTTATAGCTTCATGCCTGACCAACCAGATCAGCAAGGATTCCGTTTAATGGATTATAACAGCACCACATGATCCGATAGGCTGCCTAGGCGGATTGCTTTAGCATTCCTCCTCTCCTTATCCCATGCCACAGCATTCCAAAGAAAGCCTAGAAGAAGTAGAAAAAGATGATTGAGATAAATAAAGCAAAATTGACAAAAAGGCCATATACAGGGTGTATTTTTCCTGGAAAATAGCAATGAAGACCTGCTTTGTATTTTATTTTGGCCCAATTTCTAATTCTTGCTGCTGTGATCTTCGGTAACTTTGCTGCTAGCTTATTTTTGAATAAGATTCTTTGAAACTATTCCTATTACATCTTGAAAACTCAGACTGCATGCTCTACAGCTTTGACTTATGACCTGAAAATTGCAGCCATTTGGAAGAATTGTAAGTGAGGCCCCTAATGTTGTTGAATCTAGCACTCTTTCTTCCTGGGACCAGCAGTAGGAAAGGAAAAGCATTGGTCCCCATTGGTCTTCTGACGAAATGAAAACAGTTATGGACTTCACTGTATTTGTTTCATAGCCATAGAGTGATGAGAAGAGAAAAATACAGTTTGACATGGTGTTCAGTCCAGATTGGTCACCTCTCTTGGATCAACTTATCTCAGAAGGTTGTTCTGGTAATAAATGTAAAGGAGGGAGAATTCATAATTCATTCACCTTGAACACCCCAAGGTTAGCAGGCTATAATGGAATCATCATCATCAAATCCTGGAAATAAAAACTTTTGCTTTGAATTTTAACTAACAATAAAAGTTTAATGGATGAATTCATCCCAGAGATGATGGAAAACCTGGCATGCTTTTTTTAAAAAACAAAAACAGCAACAACACAATTAATTGTTTTTCATTTGACCATGAGGTCTTTACTTTTGTTGTGCATCTGCACCACGTAACTAACAGAAGGGTTAGGTAAAGGTAAAGGTTCCCCTCACACATATGTGCTAGTCATTCCTGACTCTAGGGGGCAGTGCTCATCTCGATTTCAAAGCTGAAGAGCCAGCACTGTCTGAAGATGTCTCCGTGGCTGGCATGGCTAAACTCCAAAGGCGCACAGAGTACTGTTACCTTCCCACCAAAGGTTGTCCCTATTTTTCTACTTGCATTTTTTATGTGCTTTTAAACTGCTAGGTTGGCGGAAGCTGGGACAAGTAATGGGAGCTCACCCGTTACGTGGCACTAGGGATTCAAACTGCTGAACTGCCGACCTTTCAATCAGCAAGCTCAGTGTCTAAGCCACTGAGCCACCGTGTCCCCCTGAAGGGTTAAGTAACCCAGCCTATCTATTTTGACTCTTTTTTCTTTGATGAACTGATAGAAAAAAAGGAAGAAAAAAGTGACCCATTGCTTGGTCCACATGTATAATTTGAATGAGGAACATGACGTTGAAGGGTATGAAAGCACTTTGGGGGCGAAGCATGTTCCAAAGCCAGCCTTTATCTTCGTCTGAAACACAATCCTTTGTCTGGGTGTCAAAGGAGAAGTGAGAGTGAAGAGAAATGCCAGGCTGCCTCTGAAAGATGTATTGTGGACTGCTGAGAGATGACAGGGAAAAGGTTTGAGCTGTGTATGGGCTGCCACTTCAGTTTCTGTGGCCCTCTGCATTCCTGTCCTGTTGAACTAGTCAGATCAGACATCACGTTTCCCTGGGAATCTACATTCTCCAAGTGATTGCGGAGAAGTTCTGGATCTTTGCCACTCAACACAGGTTATTTTTGGCAAAGCACTTGCATCAAATGATGAGGAAGTTTACAATTGGGCCTCCTTTCCTTTCCTTTTCTTGGTCTTCTAAATCCTGCCAAGTTCACCCTGCAGAAAAATGGGCGGGGGGGAAATGAGTTGGAAACTCACCTTTAACTGAGTTAATTTCACATTTGTGCCTCGGTAAGTAAAAGCAATGGTACAATGTCCCAAAGCCTAAATAGGAGATTCAGTCCAATCCAATCTATGTTTATCTGATGTGATCAGATACACAAAAAGAAAGCATAGGTTAAGTAGTTTTCTTCTGATGGCTGCATACAATTGGCAATTCAACCTTGGAAAATACAAATATTTCATTACAGTAATTGCAGCTGTAATATTGTTTTACTGTTTCCACATTAACATCAACATTAAATTACTGCTCATTTGAAAGAGCTCTATAAGTTCTGCATAGGGACGCGGTGGCTAAGATGCTGAGCTTGTGGATAGAAAGGTCAGCAGTTCAGCAGTTCAAATCCCTAGTGCCACGTAATGAGGTGAGCTCCCATTCTTTGTCCCAGCTTCTGCCAACCTAGCAGTTCGAAAGCACTTAAAAAATGCAAGTAGAAAAATAGGTACCACCTTTGTGGGAAGGTAACAGCGTTCCGTGTGCCTTTGGCATTTAGTCATGCTAGCCACATCACCACAGAGACATCTTTGGACAGCACTGGCTCTTTGGCTTTGAAACGAAATGAGCACCACACCCTAGAATCGGGAATGACTAGTATGTATGTGTGAGGGGAACTTTTACCTTTACCTTATGAGTTCTGCTCCTCCATTCTGGGATACCCAGCATCCAGAATGACACCTGAAATGGCCTGTTCAGATTTTCATCAATGTGAAACCCAGAGAAAGCAGTTCTAGAATCTTCTTGCAAGTAGTAAAATTTTGAAGTTGTAGAGATCTGACAATCCTTTAGATGGCAACAAAGAAATACAGAAAAAAACCCCTCTTTGCTGTCACCTGATGATCTCCTGGAGGGAAGAGTCGAGTTCTTTAAATATGTACTTTTTCTCCCTTTGGGGCAGCCCAGTATTGGCTAACTGCCAGAAAAGAAATGATTTGCAGTTTCTATAAGACAGGCAGATAGATGAACTGCCCCCCCCCAAAACAGCAGCAACATGAAATTATTTCCTTCCTACTGTGCATCCTAAACGTACATTGCATTTATCGGTACTATTCTGCAGCACACAGAACAAATGTTACAGTAATGCACATACCCAGCTCAGCAGAAAACCCAAACCAAATACAAAGAAAAACTGACACTGCAGCAAACTATCAGACCAAGAAATCCAAAGATGCTTTTGCAGCAAAATACCCCATCAACTTCATAATAAAATATTGAATTGGAAAGGAGCTTAGAGGTCATCTTGTAAAATACCCTGATCAGCCCAGCAATCTACTATTAAGACATTGGGGACATCCAGCTTCTGTTTAAGCACTTATGTCAAATTAACTTTGAGAGTACCATTCACTCACTTGCACACAGGATTTTGAATGTTTAAATGCACACTAAAGCCTTCCAAAAGCCACCCCCCCACAAAAAACCCCCCCCACAAAGTTCAAGGATGAATAAAGAGCAAAAGAAATTAAGAATTCAGGATTACTGCTGGCAAAGGAAGAGTAAATTATGTTGATGGTGCTCTACTAAGTGCTAACTGAAATGGATGGTATCCGTGAATTTTTTTTTCCAGCTGGAGCACAACCTTTCAGATTTTGTCCACCAGAGATCATCCCCTCTGGATTCTCAATGCAGCAAAGCAGACAGCGCACTGATTCTGCTCCATGCAAAGAGCTTCCTAAAGCAGATTTTCTATGTAAACAGCAGCTTGCATATCTCCTCCCCACCCCACCCCCCAAAAAGAGAGAGTTTTATCAATGAATCCTTTTCAGGAGAAAACCTTGGTTTGGCATTCCTGACACATCCTTTTCACGTTGTATTTCTCCCTTTCCAATTCCCAAATAACAAACCAGTGGTGGGGCTGATGGAGAATGGCAAAGCCTTGGGGTGCTGAAAGAGTCACAGAATGCTTGACAAAGTTTAAAAAAAAAACGGTGGGTGGCAGTATTTATTACAGGGGAAAACAACCCTTGCACAAGTCAGCAGTGCACTGATAGGAACAAAATCAACTTGTTTCAAGGTCACAGGATATTGGCAACGTTCCCAGCTCCCACTGCTTTCCGTTTAGGGGATTATTGGGGTGTAGCAGCTGTAGCTTGCAGGGTCTGTTTCAGTGAGGGCCTTACCATTAAGTAAGTTTCCACTTGAGTAGAAAACCACTCTCCAGTCTGCTCAATCTATTCATCAGACAGTAATTAGCAGCCAGAGATGTTTGCCATGAGGTTACATAAACTACAGGTGGTCCTCAATTTATGACCACAATGAAGCCCAACATTTCTTTTGCTAAGTAAAACATTTGTTAAGTGAGTTTTCCTCCATTTTAGGACCTTGCTTGCCAGAGTTGTTACGTGAATCATTGCAGTTGTTGTTAAATGAATTTGGCTTCCCCATTGACTTTGCTTGTCAGAAGATCACAAAAGATGAACACGTGGCCTTGGGACACTGCAGCCATCAAATGTGTGAACCAGTTGCCAAGCAAGAGCCTCGGTGGTGCACTTAGCTAGTGCACTGCTAAGTGTTTCCACTTAGCTCCATCTGCCTGCAATTAGTGCAA
>JANHFM010001451.1:177253-192153 GCA_032468115.1 Grayia smithii | reverse complement strand
GGAATGAAGGTATTGCTAAGCACATTGATTTGTGCTTAATAAATTGTAAGCCACCCTGAGTCTCCAGAGAAGGGCGGCATATAAATTGAAATAAAATAAAATTAAAAAAAAAACATTAGCTAAAGTTAGGAACACAACCTCCTTTTACAACTGTCAATCTCTTACAATTTCTATCCCATCAAAGCTCTGTCTCTGCAATGTCAATCTACTTATACTACTATTAGAAGACATTCTTTGGCTCAGCATCCTGAAGCTATGTAAGCTCCAACCCCTCTCTGTGTTTTTTCTTTCAGACTCTAAGCCTCATAACCTTTAAATCTGTTTGTTCCAAATCAGCATTCTTAAGATTCCATTCATGTACATTTTCCCCAATCATGATAAATGTGAATAAATCAGTTCTCTTAGATATTCTGCTTCAGTTGAAGTCATTTAGAATCCAGAGCATATCCAACCAAGAGTAGAAACAGACCAGGAGGGGAGGTAATCATTGTAGCGGTCTAGAGGTTTACAAGCAATTCTGTAAAGTAAGAGTCTTCTGCCCTCCCTTTTCTCCCTTGTTCTAATTTTCTGAAATTGGAATCTCAAACGAGCACAAACTGGCTGATGGTTTCTGAGATTGCCAGTTTCATTCACTTATTCATAACATCCAGAAGTTCTTGTAGCAAGGTGTAATCTATAAAATGCATTGTGTATAGGAATTTGCAAAGGTCAAAATCTTCAAGCATATCTCCATGGTCATCTCTTTCAAAGCTCATTTTGACTTCAATGCTATTTTGGGGAAGAAAGCTGGGGAAGGGAAGAAATGTTCATACTATTCTTTCTAATTCCAGGCAAACTTCCAAGCTAAGCTTAAACAATTATGCTGTGTGTCTGTGTGTGTGTGTGTGTGTCTGTGTCTCTGTGTGTCTCTGTGTGTGTCTCTGTGTGTGTGCACGCACAAAGTTTTACAACAATCTGCCATTCATTTTTGTCTAATTAAATTAAATGACTTGAAATGTGTCATAAGGAGACTACAGTACCTACTTGCGTTGACTGGGTTATAGCATCCACTCAGAAATTGAATAGCTGGTAGATTGTTACCTAGCATCGAAATCACTCAGGACCTATTTTCTTTGCAAGTGTGCACATACTTAGTGAAACAGACAGCTGGATACTTTTTAGCTCATCAATAAGTACTGGCTCAGGTTAATTTCAATCTATTTCTATACTTGAAATAAAACTGGAGCACGTAATTATCAAACAGACAAATTAGTCCATATGAATGAAGGGTACTTCAGAAGCAGTCGTGCTATCTTATTTGAGCTTTAGTACAGTGGAATTAATACTTATGCTGAAATCAGTAGCGTATGAAATCGGACCAAAGGTCCATATTTCAACAATTAGCAATACCAATTCCTCTGAGTCATACTTACCAATGCAAGTTCTGCTGAATGAATCATACTGATAACCCATCTTGCAATCACAGCGGTAGGCTCCAGGTAGATTGTGACAAACCTGTCCTTCTCCACAGCGGTGTGTGGCAGACTGACATTCATCGACATCTATAGAAGCGAAAAAGTACCAATTACTCTAATCACCATGAGAGCCAATTGATGGCCACTCTCCTTTTGTATCACAATTTTCAGCAAATGTGTGGAATGAAGGTACTTGCAGCCTAAGCATGCAGCAGGAGCAGAAGTGGGTTAATTTTCCCCAGAAATTACAGGTACAGTGATTAGTGATTACAATTCCCTTTGCCAAAGCTGGCCTCCTGTAGCTCTGTGGTTCTTACAGACAAACCTATAATTTAAAATAAAATAGAAATTCAAGTTGCAAAGCCTTGGCGAGCACTCTATTTTGGGTCCAAACGAACATTAGCTTCCATTTAATTTTTTTCTTGACATATATTGAATATAGAAACAGCTACATTCTTAATTCTCCTAAGTTGTTTGGAATGTCCTGAATTATTATGTCCTGAGCACAGGCAAGAAGCAATGGATGGAAAGTAATCAAGGAGAGAACTAAGACCTAGAACTTAGTTCTCCTAGAACTAACCTAGTTCTAGAACATTACCTAGTTCTCCTAGAACTAACCTAGTACTAGAATGTTACCTAGAACTGACAGTTGGAACAATTAATCAGTGGATGTTGGGGAAGTTGTGGGTCCTCCAATACTGGAAGTTTTAAAGAAGAGACTGAACAACCATTTGTCTGAAATGGTATAGGGCAGTGATGGCTAATCTTTTCTGCACCGAGCGTGTGTGCACGCAAATGCGCGTGTGCGCCTGAACCCCCCTGCATGCATGCATGCCCCTGCATGCCCCCTGGCTCCCACGCAAGGGTAGCTGGCCAGCAGGAGGCACACGTGCATGCACAGCAGAGCTGAACTGGCGCGACGGCTCACATGCCATCAGAGAGGGCACTGCATGCCACCTCTGGCATGTGTGCCATAGGTTTGCAACCACAAAACTGGACTAGAAAATCAGAGCTAATTCTAATCAGTATACATGGGTGAAGTATACTTGAATTCATATGACCTCCATTCTAGTCTAATAACTTAATTACTATATAATATTGGCTCTCAGTACAGGTGTTAGCATCACAATAGGCAGTAGCATATAATATCGTGAGCATGGATAATAATTTTTATAACCTTTGGGATCTTTGGATTTACTTGTAGACAACTTTATTTGGAGATAAATAAATTATAACCATAATTTCAAATATCATTTCTATGACCAATACTATAAATAAATGGCATATACAGTACATCTACAGTACTATAAATTTACAAAACCTGAGTTTAGTTGGAAAGATTCTCTTTTAATCTGTTTAATCACTCTTGTTTTCAATGAGCCTAGCAAAATATCTTGAATCAAAAAGTGATATTTAAATGAAAGCACCATCTCTTTGCAACTCTGTTCACTTTACAGCAAGCATTAAAATGTTAGTTTTAATAATGATTTAAATCTGCCAATTAACAACGTAAGTTGCCTTTAATTCATTTGTCCAACTCTTTGATTAGTTTTCTTTGAAATTGTACATTCCAATCACTTCTGCTTTTAATTACTTTCAGTACATTGTTCTGTCAAAAGAGCATCCCATTTCATGACAGTTACAGTGTTTTCCAGCTAAATGTTGGAAGAGACTGTTGCTAACCACTCTATTGCATTAAAAAGAATAAATTTGTTGACAATTCTCTAAGCAAAAAGAAGCAACCACAATTCCATTCTGCTGCATAACCTGTCCCAATGATCTCTTTCTAGAACCATACGTTTATCCAATCTAAAATTTAATTATCCATTGTATTCTTTCAGAAAATTAGAACCACAATGAGTTTTTATTTGGTTACTTGTGCTTTCACTCTATGGACACAGACACACAAGCATTAGAGTGCTTAAAGTCTAAGCACAGGAGTATACTTACAAGGTCAGAGGCACAATGTTTTCAGTAATATTACAATGAACTGTGAAGTTTTAGATACAACAAAGCTCTAATGTCTAATTTCTTTTGAAAACTAAGTTCAAAAGTTTCTAAAAAAGTCTTATTAGTGCTAACCAAATTAGGTAGATGATAGGGTAAATGAGAAGAATTTCGCACCACCATCAGCATTCCACTACTTTAGTATAACGGAGATATTTTTCAAAGCACTGTTCTGTTCCTAGACTGGTTAATGATAGTTGTCCAAGCTGTTCTTAATTTCCCTCTAAGTCCAAGACTCTCCCAAAATAACACATTGTTATTACTCAACTGAACTGCTGTTTAAAACCCGACATCAACCATTGAAGAAAGCTACCGGTAAATGAAGTATTATATACAAATTATGTCGTATACTTTTTCTACTTGCATTACACCACCATCACTACTGCCTAATCAATATTCACTGAGGGATTTAACAGAATACCAAATAGCTTTTATTCATTCATTCAATTTACTGAGATTATATTTGAATTTGAAGCCCTAGCAACTTCCAGCACTGAAGCAGCCACAGTTTTGCCAAATTTCAATTCAGCCCTGGATTTTGGATGCATTCTGTAAGCTAATCGATTTGAGAAAAAATGGCTCCCCATGATATATCATTTTACCCAATTCAGGGTTACAAACAATCAAAAGGCCAGTGGTGAAATCTAAAATGTGTTACTACCAGTTCTGTGGGCGTGGCTTGGTGTGTGGGGGGGTAATGTGACTGGGTGGGTGTGGCCAACATTTTTTTTTACTTTTTTAAAGCATTTTTACAGCCTGTTCGGCAGAATAGGCTATAAAAAATGCTTTTAAAAGATTAAAAGAAAAGGCTCGGACAATCACAGCTGAGTTGCCTGATTGTCAGAGACTTTCTTTTTACTTTTAAAAGCATTTTTTACAACCTATTCTGCTAGATAGGCTGTAAAAAAATGCTTTTAAAAAGAAAGTCTCCGAGGATCACAGGGCTCAGCTGTCAATCACATTGGGCATATAGGCTGTAAAAAAAGTGCTTTTAAAAGTTAAAAAAAAAGGCTCCAGAGCCTTTTTTTTAACTTTTAAAAGTAGGAAGTAAGGACACCTGGGCCGGTGGGCAGAGCCTGGCACCTCCATCACTACCTGTTCTCTGAACCACCTGCCCCAATCGCTACTGGATCGCCCAAGCCGGTCTGAACTGGGAGGATTTCACCCCTGAAATAGGGACAACTGTTTTAGGATCAGATGAATCTGACTAATCTTGTTCTAAAGCTGAGACTTTTGTAGATTGAGACAGTGTAAAGAAGCACCTTCTTTTCTCTAGCCTAAATATAACTTGATTTAATTATTAGATAAACCTGCTTTGCAGAGATATAAAGAAGGAATATCTACTTTTTCCAAGTCATGCATAATTTTATTTCTATTATTTTAGACAGTTTGTCCAGTTTCTTGATTATTTTCATTTCTTGGAGTCGCTCATTTAAAGTGGGTTGAGGGAGGGAATGAATATGTTTGACATTGTATGATCCAATGGAAAAAGAACTTTGGTTAAAGCATAATGATTGGCCAATGGGAAAAGATGTACTCTAATGGATTGAAATTCACATTGAATGATTGAATGATAATTTGAAAGAACACTTGATGACATCAAAGATGATGTCATATTTAAAGCCAGAGAAATTGTCAAAAATGCATAAGGAAGTTTCAATTGTGTGTTAGAAATGAACTGCAAAGAGGGTAGTTTTTAATAATCTTTGATGGACTTGAAATATAGCCAAGAACTACTGAGATCAGATTTCTACTTTATTTCAGCAGATTCTTAAGATAAACATAAAACTGAAAACAAAAGTTTTCCTTTTAGGTTTGATGGATAAAGAATTTTGATGAATAAAAAATCTGGAACATTATTACTATATAAGTTGGCAATGGTGAGAATTTTATATGCACCAAGATGGAAAGATACACTAGTTCCCACAATGGAAGAATGGATGGTAAAGGTGATGGAGTTTATAGAAATGGCTTAAAATGTAAAATGTAAAGCAAAAGGTTAGTATTGTATTATTTCTGTTGCACCGAAGAAAGACAGAAATCATTATTTTTTCTTCTCTCTTTGCATCTTTCTCTTTCCGTTTTAAACTTTTTGTTTCATCTATAATTTTATCTTACAATGAAATTTTTAAAAATATGCAAAAAAGGAGGGAAGAAAAGAAGTGATGACCAGAACTATACAGACTGTTCCAAATGTGGATATGGATCTGAGCTGAAGAAAGGAGTTTCAATATTGTAGTTGATACTACTCCATTGGATGAATATGGTGAAAAAACAAATCCTTAATTGGAAATTATTCGTACATTATTAATAGTTTTATTTAAGTGTGTGGTGTGTCCATATTGGAAAGATTGTGTAAAGTTCTGTCACAGACAGTATCTCCAGAAAGATATTGAAGCACTAGAGCAAGGCTGTCAAACTCGTAGCCCACGGGCAGAATGCATCACACACTGGTTATGCCCACGCCCACTTTAGCAAAGGGGAAAGTCATAATACATCACATGATGCCGTCATGACGATTTAAGTTTGACAGCCCTGCACTAGAGAATTGCAGAATGATCTAAGGAAACAGACTAATGAGGAAATATTTAATGTTTGGGATGTACCTACAAATACACATAGATAACTTTTTGTCCCAGTGTACTTCACTGTAAAATGAATTGCACCAAATCTTGTTTTCATGCTAATGTCTCCTATCATTGTTTGAAAAGATTGTTTTGGAATACACCATATTCACTTTATATTACTTGCAAAATTTATCTCTAATTGTTCATATATGATTTGGAGTCCATGTTCCTGGATAACCTTTTTATATACATCCATTAAAAAAAAACCTGTTATTTTATTCCCATTCTCTATGTTCTATAATAAAACTTACTGATCCATAAAAGGGCATTTCCCATGATCCAGCATATGCCTGAGTTATGCTTGCTTCAGTTTTTAGAAATCACAATGAACAGAAGAAGCATGAATCACTAAAACATCTATACTATTGATGAATGTATGTGTCTTATATTAATTCATAGAAATAATTATTTTAGATTTTATTTCCCTTGTTGGCATTAACAAGGACAAGAGTAATTATTTTGGCAAACACTAGTATAAATGTCAACATTTCCTGATGAATAACACTGCCTAGTGAAAAGCAACAGCAATCAGTAACACTGTTCACTGCCAAGAATTTGGCAGACTTGTGTTTCTCACCTGGTGAGGTCTATTTTAAGATTTAGCAGGTAGGCAATGTATATAACTCAATTTCTTTCGGATGGCAACTAAGGGCATCCATTGTAAGCCAAAGAACATTGAATGTATCTCTACCAGCACCACAAAGATTTGCAACAGATGCTTTTATGTGTTGATTGGAATTCAGAACATGCATATTTACAGAAATGTATCAAAAGTCTTTGAAAATAAGATTAAAGAGAGACAGTAAATCTAACTGTATCTACAGTTCTTTAGGTTCTTTAATCTGACTCTTACCAACACATCTGGTTCCATCTTCACTTGAATGATATCCCCTGCTGCATATTAAGAGGTTCTTCTGACAAGTGTAAGACCCAACAGTATTGATGCAATTGAATCCAGCCTTACATGGCTCAGGAAGTGATGTACATTCATTAATGTCTGTGGAATAAATATTAATATATTGCTATCAGTCTTTAACTTAATCAGCAACCCATTTTCCAGCTGTTCTTCCTTTCCTGCTCATTTGGTCTTGATTTATTGTGCAATAAATTCCAGACTGATAGGGTTTTATTTAGGCCATAGTTAAAATTGCAATATTTCAAAAATCTAATATTTATTTCTTATTTTATTGTATTTTAAAAGGAAATTAATTTAAGAGTGGGAAACAGTATAACGTTAAAGATGACTGAATGTAATTAAATGTACCGCAGGTGATAGAATAGCATCTGGAACACATTAATTGAGGAATAGAAATACTCACCGACACAGTTTCCCTCCGGATCTTGTAAAAATCCTTCCATGCATCGTTGCTTTGATTCACAGTAAAATGATCCTTTTGTATTTTGACATGCAAAGTTTATCTTGCAGCTGTGAGTTCCTCTTTCACATTCATCAATATCTTTTGTAAAAAAAATAAAATAAATGAAACCATTTAGCTATACCATTTCTAATACTCTTGTGGCATCTTTTGATTCATGTACATGTGTAAAGTTTATAGAGAGCAATGCTACAATGCAAGATGCTATTAACATCTAATAGTAAATGTAAGATTTTATTTATTTATTTATTATTTCAATTTATATGCTGCCCAACTCCCAAAGGACTCCGAGCGGCTGGATACTTTAAGGCAGCAATCATTTGTTTTCTAGCCTGACTCCATTTGGAAAGAATATCTGCCATACTGATGTGTAAAAACCCTGGAAAAGTATATGCAATCCATTTAAGGAAATTCAACAAAATAAAAAACCAGCCTTCTACATTTATAGTCAAATGTGGATGCAGAAATCCAAAGTCAGATACTTTTTGCACTTAAATACTAGTCATATTTGAATTCTTTTGTTTGTTATTCTGATTTCCAGATCTCCTTGGTTAAAAAAAAAGGATGAACAAATACCCTTTTATATTTACTTTGAGCATAGCTCTCTGGAAGGATTCTAATTCTGGGAAAGGTAGAAGGAACAAGAAGAGGACAACCCACAAGAAGATGGATGGATTCAATTACAATGGTGATAGGTGCACTCATACACTCATTAATGTCAGTGGATTGAATATCAATACATTGCTATTGGTCTTTAATTTAATCAGCAACCCAACTTCCAGCTCTTCGTTTTTTCAGGGACAGAACATCATGGAGATTATTCATCTGTAGGGTTGTAGAGAAATGATGCTGACTTGATGGCACATAATCATAGTTTAACATGACAATATCACACACCAGAAGCAAAAGCACAGATGTGACAGCAAATAATTAGAAATTGATTAATATAATATAATGGTTGCTTATTATAGACCCAGAGTCCAGGAGTTAACTGGAAAACCACACAGAAACCTGTTTTGTCATTTTTAATAGGCTAGACATAAAATCAACTAGGATATGAAAAGTGGCTGCTGGATGCTTATAAATAAGGTAGTCATCATTTAGCAATCACAATTGGGAGTGGCAACTCAGCCATTAAGCAAAATGGTTGCTAAATGAAACTGTGACTGTGCTCTTACTTCAGGGTTTCCTTTGCTTTACCCACCTGTGAAGGTCATAAATGCAGGATTGGTCACAAAATTATTTTTTCATCCCCCATTGTAACTACTGGTAGCCGTTGTCTGAGATAGTTGCTACATGAGGACTACTTGCACATACGAAATCTGTATGTCAGAGTTGTCAAAATGTGTTTTTTTATAATGTTTTGGAATGCTGACCACTCTCAAATATAACTTTTATCCCCTAATAATAGTTATATTACTCCAATACTTGTATGGAAACTGTGAATGTAAAACAAAATCATTATATTTGTGGTCAAATTACCTCCTCAACATCTCAAATCAGTATTCACTGCTGGGAAAGATTTAATACTTTAAAAAAAACACCACCCACAATATTTGCAAGTATCTAAAGTAGCAAGAAATAGATTATTTCTTCTCTTTGTTGCTTCAAAATGTTTGATCAAAACATGGAAGGGAATATTATAGAGGTTATTGGCCCCACCAGCATTTCTTCAGGGTGGGCTGTGTGTTAATTTATATACACAACATTAATTGTATGCTTCACAATTGAGATAATATCCATTAAGTCTAGATTCTAAAATTATATAGCTGTGCCTTTATTCAGGCCATTGAATGAACTTAAAGAAGGGTTAGCAATTTTTGTTTCCTGAGAAAGCTTGAATTTGTCAACAAAGTAAATCACTCTCACCAGTTGAGTCTTCTTGCATACAAAGACAGTTGAAAACATTGCAACAAGTAGGTAGCTATTATGATTGTTCCTTCTTTGTTTGCAATATGAGGATTGTATCACAATTGATTTGAGTACTCTGAATTAATGTCTAAGAATTTACAATCCCTGTTGTGCTATATAAGAATTGATAATTACAAAGCAATTCTTTACTAGAAGCATGGAAAATTTATAAAAGCGCAATCAGTATATCCCAAAATTTGGTAACCTGTACCCAGTGAGGTAAATAGAGGCATTTCCCACTTTGTCTGGAAAGTATCAAACAAAATTACAAGCTAAAATTGAGCGAATATTTTTTCCTGTATTATTATCAAAGCATCAACTATGATTATTCAACTGCTACAGCAGTACTTTGGGGAATATCTCTTTGTGTAAATCCTGTTCTGGGATCACAAATTGCTATGTATTGTTTTATTTAACAATTCATTCCTTTTACAAGGTTGTTGTTCTTTTTTTTTGGGGGGGGGTACCCAAAATAATTATTTAATTTCATGAAAACAATAAATTTAATTATAACTTTAAATTTCATGAATTCAAAATCTGTATTTACTTCAGCTCAAGATTTTGACAAATAAGTTTACAAACTGCTTGAAAAAAAAGTGCTACTCATGCAAAAATAAATTCTAATCTTACCAACACATTCACCATCCCTAAATTCATATCCTGATTGGCAGCTGAGTTGTTGAAGACATGTAAATGATCCAATTGTATTGATACAATGTTCTCCTCTCTTGCAAGTATGAGTATCTGATACGCATTCATTAATATCTGTGGAAAGACCACATGCCAGCATATCATATCGCAAAGAATTGATCTTTTTCAAATTTACTACAGCGTGAAACCCCATAAAGATATAGCAGAAATTATTTGTCCAGAAAGAAAAGTTTATATGATTGCATTTTTAAAATTTCTTGCCAATTTTACAGATATTTACAATATTTTAATTTATAGGGAATTCTAGGAGGGGTTCTACCTTTAATTTTGCTTTGAGTGATACATTCAGTCAAGGTCATTATGTAATTAACTACTGTAATTGGACACAGAATTTAGAAAAGTGTGAATGCAAGCACAAATATTACATATAGAATACCAGTTATTTCTAATTTATACAGCAAATATAATTCAATTTCACAAGAAAAGCAATCACTTGGTCACCACAGGACACAAAAGACATATATGAATAATGTAACAAAGCAACCAAGGAAGAACCACAGGAATGAGTAGGAAGGAAAAAAAATATGTTTTGAAGCTCATAAGAATAATTTGTGTTATATGATCAAGTAGGAGCTGTAGTGAAAATTTGACACTTAAAATGGAGCCTAATCATTGCCATAATTTTGAATTAGGTAGTATGTCTACAGCGGTATGTTTCATGCCCAGCATGTGTTAATGACAAATGAACTTTCTGATCCTAGTGTGACTGGCAGCATATGGCTTATTAGGTTGTATGGATCCTGATATATCTCACATTTTATTTTTCCAGCTTCCTGTATAATTTGCATTCCTAGAAATGTTTTATTGTTATCATTACATGCTGAGCACGAAGTACGCCAGTATGATTGACATACAATCTAATTCAAAATTATGGCAATTATTAGGTTCCAATTCAAATGTTAAGATCTCAGCACAACTTCTACAAATGAAGGACCTTAATTTGTAACACATATATAGTACAATTTGATATATAAGGGTAGGACAGCAAAAGGCTGGGTCAGAGAAACCTTTCAGTTCTTTCTCTTTCATTTCTAAACCCTCAATCAATTTAATATATACTTCACATGCTACAATGGACAGACAAATAATATGGGGCTGAGAAGGAAATATAGTGCAGCTTATCATGCCTTCTCCTCAAACAAACTGTGCATCCAACAGCACATTTTACAGATTAGAATAATTGTGTCTCAGTCCAGAAAAGTGTATCTCTAAGATAAAGTTAAAGGTGGAAAAGTAGTAGAAATCTCATTTAGCAGCAAGGAATAAAATAGGCAATCAAACAAAGAATCAAGAAAAGCTATCAGGGCAGAAGAAACATCCTGTAATTCTATGAATGACCATACAAGAAAACAGAGGACCTTTAAGATTTCAGCTAAATAGAACAAACTATTGAAGAGTAAGAAGTAGCTGGATAACAGAAACAATTATCTGATGATTATTGCCCTTTCTTGCTAGAACTCTTCAAACAATGGAAGAGTTGGACACTTGGATTTCCTGCCCCAAGGAAAGGAACTTTCTCCATTCTGTTGTCTTTCAAGTCTATTAGAATTTTGATTCCCATTAGTACTCGACCAGCTGAACTGCAATTTCAAAGTATCTGGAAAGTACCAAGCAGGGAAAGGTTGACCTACAAGACTATCCTCCACAAGCCACGGTGTTTGTCAAAAAGCTTCAGAGATTAGAGGTGAAAGAAAATAGAATGTACAGTGAATCCCTAAGTGACCTTGAATATTTAATCAAAACTCAAAACGATATGGAAACAAGAAAACAGAGAAGTGTCCAATTATTTTCTGCATCTGCAAGATTTATAAATAGCTTCTCCTGGGAAAAATGTACATGTCAAAGCAATTTCACAGGTTTTACTTGCATGTTGATTGATTTCAGCTGAATGCAGGGTCTTGGCTGGGGGAGAGGAAATGCAAAATGTGAACTTGTCTTCAGCAGAAAGGAAAATAAAAACCACAAACATCTCTATGAGGAACATTTTTCCATATCTTCAGTATAAAATGAGCATACAACATTTCCAGTAATGCAAGGAGAAGCAAATTATGAAATACTTGGAAATATAAAAGTTTCAATGTTCAGAGAAAAGTTAGTTTCTAGTCTTGATTCTATGCCTGATGACTTAAGAAAGCTCAGAATTATATCTTAATCACTTATAGAATGAGGAGTTACAACTTCCTTGAACTATTGTTATAGTTACAAATGAAGTGTTACTGATTTACCACTTAGGACAGCACCTCTGAAAAGTTCTGAAGAACAGCTAAGGGCCCAGAAGATTGGAAAAGGGTTAGTTTTGCAATAATAATCCTTATTTCAAGTATTGGGTTCAGTTCTACACACTCCAATTTAAAATAAACTGGAGAAAGTCTATAAACAGGTTACCAAGATGGTGAAAAAACAATGAATGACTTGCCTCCATAAGTTGTAGAGGCTCCAACACTGGAGGATTTTAGATATTGGACAATCATTTGTCTGGAAAGGTATAGGGTTTCCTGTTTCAGCAGGAGGTTAGATTGAAGACCTCCAAGGTACTTTCCAACTCTGTTATTGTATTCTGTCATTCTGGAAACCAAGGCCCAGAAGGAATGACTAAAAGACCTAGATATGTTTAGCTTGCAGAAGAGAAAGTTGAGAGGGAACATGGTGGGTTGTCACATTGTAGAGGGTTCAGACTTGTTCTCACTTGTTCCAAGCAGTAAGGTTAGAACTAAGGTGATGAAGTTTCAAGAACAATGGAAGTGTTTATTGATTGGAGTGGTTTATTTCCTTCCATGAAGGTTTTCTAACAGAGGCTAGTTAATAATCTATTGGAGATGGTGTAATAAATTTCACAAGGTGCCAGAGGTTGGGTTGGATCTCTTAGGACCTTCCAACTTTAAGATTCTATGATAAATCTTCCATATTCCAGCTTAGAAATGGGTTTTATTCATGTATGAATTGGAGATAGAGTCATAGTAAGCTTTTCCACTGCATACACTGGAATCAATTCTTGGCAAATTTTAACGTATATGCATTTTCCTAAAGTTTTTATCACTACTGGTTCCTCTCAGTTCACTTCTTATAGATTGGGAAAGGGATAGAAATATGTTGTACAGGTAGTTTTCTGTAGAAAGTGTATTGCAGTCCAGAACAAAACTGTTCTTAACATTTCTTGGATACTATCTCATATGGAGGAATTAATGTTGCCATGCTCTAGCCAAACCTTTCTATCACACATACATTTGCAACGTACATGGTTAACTAATGAGGTGGTAAGCAAACGACTTTACTCTGGTGGCTCCAGAATATGGTGATAGAAAGATGTGCTTTGAGTCCACTTTGAATTCTCACTTAAAGAGAAACTTAAAAAGGTGTTAGGCTAGATGCATCAAAGGGGAATATCTCTGCAGTTATTTCTTTTGCTTTGGTATATATCAACTGACTATTCTTCAGTTACAGTAGATAGAATGATATATTTAATAGGAGAGACATATGTAAACTTGAAAGCATCTTATGAAGGAAATATAGGACATAAATCTTATAAGCAAACAAATAAACAAACTTCACTTGACACTTTCCAGAATTAACAATGGCTACTGCCTACGCCAAACATCCGAATCTTTGTTTATCTAACTCTGTGTTTCTCTACCTTGGCAACTTTAAGATATGTGGATGTTAATTCCCAGATTTTGGGAACTGAAGTCCATAGATAAAGATGCTAAGGTTGAAAAACTCAGATCTAGCTGGGCCCTTGGATTGGCAACATTTCTTCATATTCTTAGACAAAGCTCCACCACTTTATCTGTCTCTTAGCTCTTGCAATCTTCTGCAAGCCAGTGGTGGGTTCCCCCCGGTTCGGTCCGGTTCGCGCGAGCCGGTAGCGGTGACACTGTGACGTCACCGAACCGGTTCGCAGCGTCCCGGACCCTGTCCTACCCGCGCAGCCCAACTTACCTTTTTTTCAAAAAATCGGCAAAATTAGCGTTCTGCGCATGCGCAGAGCGTTTTTTTTGCCAATTTTTTTAAAATTAATTTTCTGTGCATGCGCGGTAGTGCGGTTTACACGCGCGCGCTTGCTTCGCTCGCACGTGCAAATTTAGCACGCGCGCATGCGCATGCACGAAGAGAACCAGTAGCGAAGGTGAGTGGAACCCACCCCTGCCTTAGATGATAACATATAGTGTATAATTTCCAAATTTAAAACTGATGAAATATCAATGACTATTTGATAGAATCTGGCCATGGTTAAAAAAAAACTATCTGTGATTCATGAAACAGAACACAATGCTTAGAATATAGATATGGATACTCTGTTCCAATAATAGTGGAGAATAGTGGAGAACTTCTATTTCTTTGCCCCCATGGCAGCCAAAATAGCTACCAAGAGGAACCTTCCTTGGAGGTCAAAACCAGACCCTGCATGGCACTTTGAAGATAAAATCAGCTATATATCTTTAAATTTGATATACTATTTTGTTTAGTTGTTGGGTGCAACTATTTTCAGCTTTAATATATGGACAGTACAGCTGATCAAGTCAGCCAGTTTGTTGTAGTGGTTATAAGATCAAGCTACAAGCCAGGAGCCTATGAGTTCTAGTCTTACCTAGGCACAAAGCCAGCTAGGTAACCTTGGACTAGTCACTCTCTCTCAGCCCTAGCAAAGAGGCAATGGCAAACAACCTTGCTAAGAAAACAGCAGGGACTGGTGTAGGCAGTTGCCAAGTGTCAACACTGACTCGAAGGCAGTGTGCACTCTTTCTCTCTCTCTCTCTCTCTCTCTCTCTCTCTCTCTCTCTCTCTCTCTCTCTCTCTCACACACACACACACACACA
>JANHFM010001451.1:141410-152411 GCA_032468115.1 Grayia smithii | reverse complement strand
TTGTTGGGGGCAATAAGCTGACTTTGTAAAAATGCCGCTTGTGGGGGGCAAAAGCCCTAATAAGCAGGCATATACAATGAATGAAGGCTATTGCTAAGCACATTGATTTGTGCTTAAGAAATTGTAAGCCGCCCTGAGTCTCTGGAGAAGAGCGGGATATACGTTGGATTAAAAAAACAACAACAACCAGACAAAACATGTATTGTGACCGTAGCACAGTTCAGCTCTTTCAGACTTGCATCAGGACATCATACCCACATACATCAAAGATGGAGCTTCCATTCTAAGGTCACAAAGCACATTTCATCCTTGGCCCCATATGGATATCTATAGCTTTACTATTTGTTCATGTTTCAGAAAACATTAAATAATATTTTCAATAAATCATTCAGTAATTACAGCTTGAATTGCCCCATGAACCAAAGTATATAAATTTGATTCTGATAAATGTATTTGCAAGATATTTGGATATTACCTAATGAGGGAGAGTTAATGCATATCTTGATAAGGCTATGCAAAATACATTTGTGAGAATCAAATGACTAAATATACTGTCAGAATTAAAATATTCTACTTTGGACACATTATGCGAAGCTCTAGCTCTCCCCAAAAGGTTCTAACGTTGAGAAAGGTGAAAGGAAGGAAAAAAGAGGACAACCAGCAGCCAGGTGGATGGACTCAATAAAAGTAACAATGAGTACACCATTGCAAGGTATTAGGGACCAGGGACAGGTCTTGATGGGCAAAAAAAATCTACCCATGTTTCCCTGAAAATAAGACCCAGTCTTATTTTCTTTTGGGCACCGAAATAAGCACTAGGACTTATTTTCAGGGAATGTCTTATTTTTTTCCAGGTACAGGAGCTCCACTTCTTCTGCTTGCTTGTGGTGGGGCAGGAGGCTGCACGGTGGTCAGTGCTGCTGCCATGAGGCAAGGGGTGGAACTGCCCCATTCGCCCAGCACCACCTTACCTCAAGGCCCCCACAGCCAGGCCACCCTTGCCCCAACACCTGCCTTGCCTCATAGCAGTGTCTCTGGCAGCCCTGTCCAGCAGAACATCGTGTGATCACCAGCCCACTTCTGCTTGCTCACAGCCCCGATGGAACAGGAGACCAAGTGACACACCAGTGCCTCAAGCACAAGGCAGTTGTTGGAGCATGGATGGCCTGGCTCTGGAAGCCCTAAGGTAAACCAGTGTGGGGTGTGTGGGGCAGCTCATGTCAGCAGCACCACGAGTAACAGACAGAATGGGCAGGCAGGTAGCTCTGCAGGCAATTAAGTGGGCTTATTTCAAGGGTAGGGCTTATATTAGCCACGTGCATAAAAAGCACACTAGGGCTTATTTTCAGGATAGGTCTTATTTTGGGGAAAACAGGGTATATGGTCACTAAGAGTCAATGCCAGTGGTGGGTTGCTCCTGGTTCGGCCCGGTTCGCGCGATCCGGTAGCAGTGACGTTGTGATGTCACCGAACTGGTTCTCCGCGGCCGGGAGCCAGGCCCACCCGTGCACCCGTACTTATGGTTTTCTGGAAAAAACCAACCTCAAGGTTTTTTCCAGAAAAAAAGTTAGTGCGCATGCGCGGAGTGCGCATTCAGCACGTGCGCCTATCATATGCAAAGCACGGGCAGGAAGAGAACTGGTAGTAAAGATAAGTAGAACCCACTCCTGGTCAATGCCAACTGTAATCAATCAAAATTATTCTGTGCTCAATATTACTTTTGTAATCTTAAATATGGTTAAGATCTGGAAGAAAAGGTTTCACACATAAGGAGTCAGACCTTGAGTTGCAGAAACTAAGCTGTATTGCAGATTTTGCCAGACACCACCTTTACAAAGAATAATATAATCAGATAAAATATTTTTAAAGTTTAAATCAGTTTAATTGCTCAGTTTACTTTTAAGCCAATATATATGTCTAACCACACATGAAACTCAACAATTTATCTATAATGTGATCGTTTTGTTAAAAAAATCCTGTCATGCTGTTAACTATAATAGTGGAGACAGACTGCTTAAGCAAAGCACTAATGAAATTCTTATCAGCTAGATAAATTGTACATCTGGCCTAAGCTCTAAAAGAGGCAAACAGCCAAACTGCTTAGCTAAGTAACTTTTAAAAATTATTTCCTACCCATGATGCTCTGCAATTGAGTAAAATTCAGGATTTTTTTTTTTAATGGTTTAAAATGATCCAAGCATAAGCTGGTTTGTATTAGCAAGGATGCCACAAAGATTCAGCAGAATATCTTGCCTTATAAAATGATCCTCCACAGGTATCGCTTTCATCTGATCCACATAAATCACCTTCTCTGGCAGCAATCATGCCAGCAATGCAGCTATTCTCCTTTAAATACGAGACACAGCACTGCTTTTGAGCAATTCTGCAACAAATAAAAAAATATACTGCTTTCATGACATAGGCTGCTACTGGCAAACACTCTTATACAACGAAGATGGAAGGCAGAGGATACAAGCGGTATAGGTTTAAAATAAGTCATCTCAAATTTAAATGAATATTTATACCAAGTCATACAACTGGCAGTTTCTATTTATATCATTTTGCTTAACATAAACTACCTAGCAGGTGGTTAGGCTTCTCTGAATAAATAGAACGGAGCACAACCACAGAAATTTGTACCTAAATGATGCAGGAAGGCGTTATATATGAGTCAGTACAATCAAATTTGTGTCCTGCTTTAGGCATAAAAATGCCAATGGTTAGCACTAAAAATGGAAAAGAAATCAAACCTATACAAAACTACTGAGTTTTGAAGATATATCTCCTTTTATCTCCTTAAGCTGTAACCAAACATGTACCATTTACATTTTATGATAAAGTACATAGATACAAAAGAGAGCAGAAAATCATACATCCATTTTAGATGATGTTTTCCCACACAGCTGTAAAATCATCTATGTAAAGGAAGTGAGATAGCCTGGCAGATGTTTGTGAGGTTTGAAAATCATGGCCCGACTTGTTCAGAATTCTTGACAGAGGAATCAGTACAATAACAATGACAACAATAGATGCTGATGTAATTAAAATTATTTGCTGTGTAAATAGTATGAAAATGTCCAAGAAAAATATATATCTGGGGATGAAAATCAGAAGTATAAAGCTCAAAAACTCAAAAGAAAAAAAAGAAATAAGGAAGTGCCTTTTTGAAATTTCTAATAAAATTGGAAGATGAGCCAAAACATAAAGGGTGCCAGAAGGTGATTTTGCCTAGGGCAACCAAATGTCTACAGCCTGACTGCTAGCCATCTCCTATGGCTACAACAACCTTGATCTTCTTTAGGGTGAATTGAATTTTTCTGTCTCTGGAAATCTGAGCCAACTAGATAGTTCCCATGTCCTGTCATTCTCCTCCCTGCATAGCAATTTGTATGCCAAAATCATCCTGGAATCTGTGTTTGTTCAGCAGCCCAAGGCTGCCAAATGGCATCTTTATTCACGAGTCATTTTATTTCTTCTTCCCTTCAAAGCTCAACACGGCTAACTCCCTGCCAGATTCTTAACCCTGAAGCTGTTTATGTGTGTGTCCCAAGCTCTTTTCCTACCTCCCGTTATCACAAATAGTTTGTATGGTTGGAAGATCATATGACAGAATGGCAGATGGTATTTATTCTCTCCATTCTGTCACAGAACTGAATGCCATGTTGTTATCACAAGACACGCTTTTTTGCAAAGTCACAATATAAAGACTAGCTATGTTTTGTAAATTATGTTACAGTGAGCTGCGTTGAAATTAATAGAATTTTAGGAGCAGGCATTCAACCTGACACTGGCACATGAAATGAAAATACTATTAAAATACTACACCTCTTCGCTAAGGGAACATTTTAAATGTGAACTTCAACAATTTAATTTCCCATTGTGCTAGACTGGTTTTTTTTTCTTTTCACAACTAGAATAATTAGTTTTCTTTTTTTTTTACTGAAATACCTCTACTGTTTTAGATCAAGAGTTCTGTTTCTTCATATATCTTCATATACACACTTGTGTCAGAGGTGGGTTCAGCAGGTTCTGACCAGTTCTGGAGAATCAGTAGCAGACATTTTAAGTAGTTTGGAGAACCAGTAGTAAAAATTCTGACTGGCCCTGTCCCCATCTATTCTCTGCTTCTCAAATCCCAGTTGATCGGGAGGAAATGGGAATTTGCAGTATCCTTTCCCTGGAGTGGGGTGGGAATGGAGATTTTATAGTATCCTTCCTCTTCCATGCCCACCAAGCCATGTCACGTCCACCTAGCCTACAGAGCCAGTAGTAAAAATCTGCAGTGATATGAATGTTGACAGAATGTATAACAGGAGGCTCTTTGGTGCTCTCTGAGCTTGATTGTTTGCTTGCAGTCATTTTGATACCAGACTTCAGTGCCAAACGGAGTGGGACTTGCACTCTGTTTACTCTATATACAATACCCTGTCAGTGTTGGTGGGGGCCACTTTGTTCAGTTATTTAGACTGAGCTTTGCATAAGGGTACCACATTGAGGTGGTACCAGCAAAGTACAGAGAATCTGTGGCACTTTCTTTATTTCCTTACTTATCATATTCCTATAGCAACCCATCCCACCATAAAGTGACTCTAGGCAGCTTAAAATAAAAATAATCATAACATCAAAATATTAAAACAAATATAATTAAAAGGCATTGTAATTGAGAGTTGTTGGTTTTTGGATAAAAGAACAACAACAAAAAAGTGGTCTACCAGCGTGTCCCTGAGAAGACTGTTTGCAAGCAGGGTGGCCCAGGGAGCACGAACTCTCTCCATTTCAGGGACACCTTTTTAAAATTTGCACAAAAGATTCCTGTGCCTTCACGTGGCAGCTAGTATTTTGTAAAGGATAAGATGCAGATGGTTGCATTGGAAAAAAAAACATTACTCATGGAGGTCTGACAATGCACAATCCTCTTGCAGAGTTATGATAATAGATTTGATGTTTAGAGTGGAACATTTAAGTATATCTGCGACATTAAACCCAAATATCATTAGAAAACATCTGAAAAGCTTCCTAATAATAATCTAAGCAATATACCTGATAATAGTGTTACCTAGTATCAACCTGACATAAAGAATAGCAAGTTGATTATATTATAGGGTGCAGAATATTCGTAAACTCACATTTTTGTGCTTGGGGTTTTGCTTTGTTTTTAAATTTTTATTTTACCTACCTGCAAATATCACCACTTGTTCCACTTATTGGAATTTCCATACATTCATTGTTATCAATAGCCCATTGTTGTCCAGCAGCACAGCAAGTTTCAATTAAATCTTTTGTTGAATCTGAAAAATAGCAGTTATATAGTTGCATGAAATATCTTTGGGACATCAGAGCAGATTGATAACACCTGCAACCAATTATGATTGTTTAGGGTACCACTGTAAAGTGTAAAGGATACTGGCCATTCCTTTCTATTCCCCTTCCTCCATCCTAGATTTCCTGGATGTAATAATCCTTCTGTAAACAATTAGAATTCCAAGAACCCTGATCGTGCTCAATCAAGACTGGGCTTCTTTATACATATATGTTTGGAAAAACATTTCTTACCTAGCCTATATCATAGAACTAATGGTAAAGAATATCAATGGAATAAACATCAGTAATTCTTCATAATGTACCTCTCTCAACAATGAGAGAACCTCTTAGAAAAGAACCTCTTAGTTGATCTTAATACTTGGGTGAATGGAACTCTCTCAAATTATTGAGGGTCTATATGACACTTTGAATTAAGATTGGAAGCTTGGACTTCTATTCTTTCCCCACACTTAAAACTATTTTGGAATCGTTGAAAATTTGGAATTTTCAAGTCCACTAATACCATTTTCTTATGTGTGAGCACAGTGCCAGATAGTTATGAAAGCTTCTCAAAAATTAGATTGAATCTGATTCTTGTTTCCTCTTGCTTCCCAAATGATGAACTCTAGAGATGGCTAGTGCAGATTCCCAATGATATATGTCAGTAGACTTTAACAATCTGATTATAATTTATGCTTCAATCACTGCACAAATTCTAGAGAACAAACTGTTAGATCGGCACAGGTAGAAGGAAGACGCGACAGCGAGGTCCGTTTCAGCACTTTATTAAAGTAGCTTCAGGAAAAGAACAAGCAGCAGGCAGCTGGGGCTCTGCTTAAATAGAACTCTGGCAGCCTAGCCGCCCAATGACAGTTGTTTGATTTTCCCGCTGGCTGATTAGCCAATCAGCAGCGGGCATGCAAATATTCCCATACATGGACATAACACAAACCCTTGCCAACCCTGGAAGCTATGTTTTCTTTTGGATCTTCAGCGCTGCCACACTTAGTCCATGGAAAAATGGGAGAGGGGTTTGCATGGAGTTTGTAGAAGTATTTAGTCATAACAACATTCTTTTCTCTGGGAGTCAAGGACGTTCAACCTGCACCTGGAGTGGCATGACTGGGAGGCATCTCCAGTTGGGATGGTGGATTGATTGGATCATGTGATGGACATGTGGGTGCAGGGGAAGGGATTTCAACTTTCCTTTGGGTGGGGAAAACCCAGGAGCTTTCAGATTCAGGTTTCCCCAGATGTGCCAATATGACATCTCTAATAAAATGGAATTTTGAGGAACTGCTGGCCTTGAGGTTGGGGGTATTACATGGAACCCTGACAACACTATTGAAAATGTCTTATTGCTAAACAGACACAGCATCACTCTCCTGTTCTAAAATGGTACCATCCATTCACAAGAAATAGAGATCAGTAAACTCATGAAAACATCAGTACTTCAAAAATAATTTTTTATATGGAAATAGATGCCAAATGAACATAGTGAGAATTGTGTTCAGTGACCACAGAATATTGGCTGACTGCTGAACAAGGGAGGGAACAAAAATGCACAGAGAGATGAAATATTACATCCTGGAAAAAGGATGAATACATGAAAGCCCTCCACACATTCTGTATTTTGTTTTAGACCCCATTTAGATGTAGTACATACTACACACAGTATGTAATAGCTAAAGTATTAGACTAAGACTGAAGGGAACCATTTTAAGTTCATACTCAGGTACAGAAACTCACCAGATGCTTTTTGGCTTATAACTTATTCTTTCAGCCCAACCTGTCTCAGAGGATTGAGACAGTGGGGATAAAATTGGAGAAAGAAATACCATATGAAAGTGCCTTGAAAAATAGGATGGAAATGAGAATTGAAATCTAATAAAGCCTTTGACATTTTTAGTCAACCCATTTTTACAGTACACATGCCATTCCCTGCCCCCTCTAAAACAAGGTTGCACATTCATTTCCAATAGTGTTTTTTTCTAATAGTGCTTGGAAAAACAGGTTTCTGACAACACACAAGAAAAGAAATTATGCCACAGCAGACTACATTGTCAGTGATAGCACAGGAAACATTTCAGATTCAAAATTTTCTAAAAGCAACCATTTTAAAAGCTGACTTTTTTTTCAAAAGAATCAGTCTATATGATTGAAGAACAGTGGTATTTCTTTCTCAAGAATGGTTTTATTTGCACAATGACCTAGAAAGTTTCACAAATTCTTTAAAGCATATTTGTGAAGCTTTCTAGGTCATTATACAAGTAAAATCCAGTTGAATTAACCTGTTTTACCCAACGATATAAATAAAAATGTATTATACTGACCTAATATTGTCCAACTAATATTGTCCAACAATATTGTCTTTTTTTAAATCATTGTCCAAAAATATTACATAAGGCATCACTGTCAAATATTAGTTGAAAAACAAATTCTCTTGGGGTGATGAAGTCCTCTAATTTGATAAAGTCTGAACTTTGCTGATCTATAGACTTTCTGTGCTCAATACAGAAGGTTAATAGGATATATTTTAAGTAGTTTATGGTCCATAATTTGAGGCATACTAAATTACCTGTCCAGTTACAGACATGCATGAAACTGATGAGCCACTCAAGAGTTCAAACTATCAGTAAAACAGATATAATGCCATATTAACTTCCAAGGTAAGCCAAAATAAGTACATGCACAAAATATAAATGAGGATTTAATAAAAGGCTAATTAGTGTCACCAACTAGAACAAAAAATTACAGTTGACAAACATTAATTCACATATATTTTGTTGCCGAAGAATGTCAAAGTCATTCTAAATATTCTATAGCATTAATGTCTGAAACCATAGGATACCTAGGTTTAGAAAACATAGTCATATGGTCACTGATAAATTTGCTCCTAGTGCTAGATTTCATCAAAATAATAGCATTTCAAAAAATCTCTACAGTTTTAATTTGTGCTCCAAAGAAAAATCTAGAAAAAGAATAGAAAAAATGTATGTTCTGAATCTGACTTGTACAGCTTATGAAAAATAACAGATAATGATAAAATAGCAGATAATCAAATTTCCCATCCTCTCTGAATGAGGCATGATCCAGATGATGGTCCTTCTGCACATACTTGTAAATAAAATGGAAAGGGCAAAGACTGATTAGGTCTACTCTAAAATGGAATACTGTGATGGGAGATATCTGAAATAAGTGAAACTTATCTGAAATAAGCGAAGACATTTTAATTGGTTGAGGGATTAAGGAAGAATTTGAAAAAAAAATAGAAAGCAGAATCAGGGAGATGCATAGTGCTTACATTACCTTGTTTAATTTAGTGCTATGAAAATATTCTACTCTAAATGATGGACTATTGTGATGGGAGATATTACTTGATGTGAGGCCAGAGAAAGAGGACCAAGGATGTTTAAATCATCCTGATCACCATATCATTTTTGTTCCCACACTGGATTTTTTATTTGCATTCTGAAATCAAACACAGTACACACAGAACAAAACTGTGTTACCCTAAGGCTTACTTTTCTAAGTTAAAGATTAACTTTGTTGAATTAAGATGGGTCTTTTCCATCATTAGACTATTCATCTTCCACTGTGATGCAGAAAACTGAACATCATATTGGCAACAGACATGGAATAGGTGGAGGAAGGAATAGTAGGCATTTTCATCACCTTGAGTTATTGATAAAAATAATAAAAGTGGGATACATATAAATGAATGAATAAAATCACATCTAAATCCTGAAATCAAATCTGGTTGGATTTCTTCTTCAAACACCAGGTAATTCTAATGTTCAAGTACTTGAATCAAACACTGAAATTTAGGGACAGGGCAAAATTTGACGGCCTAATAATTTATTATAGATCTTTGTAAAGATATCTGATCAATCAATCTTAACTAATGCTGACTATTGGACTCACCCTCAAAATTTTCTTAACAATACCATAAAAATGAGTTGTCATTGTCAGTCTTCTTCTAGGATATGCTTTTGACTCTTTAGTTCAGCTCACAACCCTGAATTTTCTTGGTGGTTTCTCACCCAAATGTTAACTAGGTCTGAATTTTTTAGCTTCTGGGATCAACTTAGATCACTAGGTGTTAGTTTCTAGTTGAAAGATCATGACCTGGTACTGAAATAATTAAATTGTAGATGATTCTAGCATGAAGTGCTATATCGACAACACAACAAAGTGAACTGGACAAATACAAATGCTTAAAATCTGTTATATTCAAAGAATAATTGATTGAAGTTGTAGAACATCCCCACAAGAGAAGTAAGAATAGTTTAAACATATCAGATAGTTTAGTCTGTCAGTGGCCCTGGTTTGAATTGCATCCGGAGAGAGTTTTCCTTGATATTTCATTCCATTTATTATCTGGTCTTCCAAATCTTCAGTGATGACATTCCCCATCTATTTGTAAGCAACTGCTATTATAACCTGTATCTCATGTTTTTTAAATTGTATAACTAACATTGAAGAGGTTCAACATTTTAGAGATTTGAGTTTGGGATTCTGATAACATATTATGGATGCTTTCACAAATCAGCCATCAGGAACACAATCAATTGCAAAGTACCACTTTCATAAAATGCCAGCTACTCTTATTCTACTGCCATCTCCCAGTCCTACCAGCTCCATACAATCCTGCAAGACTTTGTCCTTTAGGCAGGTGGGCATACTTCCAGAGAAAGCCTTGATCTGTAATTATTCATCCTTAGTTATTTTTTTAAGGCAAAGTTCTAGAATCCATGTGGGATCCAGAGTCATTCTTGAGTATAAAGTTAATGAGGGTTGGCTCTACATTTTGCAACATATAGGATCCTGGGCACCAAATTCAAGATTACAGGCTTAACATGAAGGCAAAAAGACAAATACCTTGTTTGGAACTTTGCTTGTATAGCCCCAATTACTCATATAAGTATTTATGTACCAATTTCCATTTCACAATTTTTTCTCCCTTTTTGTAAATTTCTTGTGGTATATCCTTCAAAATTCATGCTCTCATACATTGCTTTCTCTTAGAATCAATCTTTTAGATCTTTGCTCTGCTTCCAGTAATAGGATCTTTTAAATTAATCTCTGTTCAATAAATAATTCATCTATGCTTAGCTTTTTAAATTTAAAATCTGGAGCGCCAAAATGGGACAAATAGATGTATCTCCTTATCTCATGTGCAGAATAGAATAAGCATCAGGGGGTATTATCTGATTGACTTTCTTCCTAAAACAAATGAACATTTAATATTCTCTTGGACTATAGTGATGAATACTTTGAATACTTCAAATTATCTGGGACAGAGGTCAGCTAATTTAGATATTTAGTTTACATTTTCATGAGACAATGGTTTTTAATGCTACGCGTGAATGGAAGAGAAGGGGAACGTTGGTCTTACCTGAACATTCTTTTTCATCACGCTGCGATGGAGTTCCAGTCATGGGTAATAATTCCTCTCATTGGCTGCTGACTGAGTTCTAAAAGTATAAAAGCCCCTCCTCTTCCTATACTACTCCATTCAATTAACAAAGGAAAAAAGGCGTATAGGTGTAGAATCAGAAATGGAAAAATTAAGATAGCAAAGGAAAAACCAAAATATAGGACTGCAGGAAAAAAGAAAACGAACCATGCACGAGCCCGAGAAAGGGCTGGGTTGGAACTCCATCGCAGCGTGATGAAAAAGAACGTTCAGGTAAGACC
>JANHFM010001451.1:94391-105269 GCA_032468115.1 Grayia smithii | reverse complement strand
AGGAGCGGTGTCTCGGTTCCTAAGACCATCGGAAATATGGGTTTTCCGATGGTCTTAGGCGACCCCTGTGAAAGGGTAATTTGACCCCCCAAAGGGGCCCCAACCCATAGGTTGAGAACCGCTGACGTATAGGCTCATCTACAAATAAGTTGACCCTCAAAATATCATGAAGAGGATAATGTGTGGATTACCCATGGGTAATCTTAAAATTAAAACATACAAAGGGTCAACTTATTTACTAGTGATACATTTTTTACAATTTTTGTTAAAAACCCAAGTATCATCTTATTCATGGATGGGTTTATACCCAAGTATATCTGATACAGCAATTATGTACATAACTCTTAGTTTGTTCTGAAGATGTGTATTATAACAGCAGTTATTTAAAATATGCTTTTAGGATATAAAAGATGTCACTTGATAATGTATTAAAAGAAAAGGTTCCCCTTGCACATATGTGCTAGTTGTTCCCGACTCTAGGGGGCAGTGCTCATCTCCGCTTCAAAGCCAAAGAGCCAGCGCTATCCGAAGACATCTCCGTGGTCATGTGGCTGGCATGACTAAACGCCAAAGGTGCACAGAACGCTGTTAACTTCCCACCACAGGTAGTCCCTATTTTTCTACTTGCACTGCTAGGTTGGCAAGCACGATTCACAAGCACAGCATCTTAGCCACTGAGCCACCACATCCCTGCATAATATATTAGGTATTAGATTAGATATTAGATAATGTATTAGGTCTCTGTAAATCAATCCTGATTTACATAGCTACAAAATTGAAAATGGGGCAAAAGAGTTTCATTTGAGCTACTTTAAGCTTTGATTTGAATATTTGTTCATTAGCTAAAATGGGAAGCATCTCATTTTTTATAGGCTGAGGTAAAAATATCAGGAATGGGTTAGTGTATGATCCTTTACAGTAATGGTTCTTAACTTGTGGTCCACAGACCTCCGGGGGCTGTTGTGGAGTTACAAGAGGGTGGGCAAACTTGGAAAGTATCCTCTGGTTCAGGTTATCAGATGTTTGAACAGGCAAGGAAAGACAAAGACAATTAAAAAGCAGAATAAATGAGGGGAAGGAAACACAAGCTGTTTAAGTTTCTTGGCATCCACAACAAAAATTACAGTAGAAAGCCGCACACAAAATGTACTTAGGCCTACATACATATGAGGAGATTCCTTTTACCAGCATTAGAAATGCCCGATAGCAAAAAAATTCTGGGCAAAAATTAAAAATTGGATAGAAGAAATAATAGAACAACCGATTGAGGGAAATCCAGAAACATTTCTGTTAGGAATATTTACAAAAAAATATACCAAAGAAATAAAATACTTAATCTTACATATCATAACGGCTGCACGGATAGCCTATGCACAAAAGTGAAAACAGGAAAATACACCAACAGATGCAGAAATCATAAAAAAAGTTTTACAATGTGCCGAAATGGATAAATTAACAAAAGAAATTAAAGAAAGAGAAGAGAAAGATTATTACACATTTTGGAAAAGATGGTATGATTGGCTTAAGACTAGAGACAATGAACAATGAATTCAGGGGGAAATGTAAAATGTAAATTATGTATATATTAAATGTGTAGAAATGTATAAAATTTATTTTATTAGTGCTAGTAAATGCAAACTAACTAAGGAAAAAGGGACAATGAAGAAAATGAAAAATAATTGGAACGAGGTGGGGAGGAATTAAAGAAGGAGACTGCTATGGAACAGTGGAAAAAGAGGATAAAACTATGTATTGTATGTTTGTTTTTGTTTTAATGTGTTACAATAAAAATTATTTTAAAAAAAGAAGAAAGACAACAATAACAAAAACAAATAAATAAAAATCCCCTACAAAGGACAAAAAGAAAAAAGGGGGAAAAAAGAAAGACTGGTTTTTCAATTGCAGGAATGTGCTAGACCCAGTTAAGATGCAAAAGCTTTCAGTCTGTAACTGATTAAGGTCTTGTCCTTTCATGCAGCAGGACAAGCAGGCTGGAGGCTACTAATCAACTAATTAAAGACACAGAGCAGAGCTTGTTAACTTATGGTTAGCACTTAAGGAAGTGCCGCCCCACACAGAGCAAAGCTGCTCAGGCAGAGTAAGTTTGTTAGACACTAAAACACAGACACAGCCAGACAATATTTGATTTTAAGGCTACATTTTCTGAAAGGAGGACATGAGGAGTAAGAAAACATGTCCACCTTTTGCCAGAGGTTTGATAACCCTGTCCCTGGCATACTACAAGACCCGAGGATTTCAGTAGTATAGTTTACTGATAATATTCTCCGACAGATAACTTATACTGGCAGAGGTGGCAGTCACAATCTGATATAAATACAATGACACTGAGTGCCAAGTCATGGAGAAAGAGGCTGGCATAGAAAAAAAAGGGAGTTTATAAGTCTGATATTGCCTATTATTTATAAAATTTGACCTGCCACTTTTAAGGTGTTGACCTAGCAGCCATTTTCTCATTTTTGAGACCTTTAAAGCTGCTCACTCATGCACATTTGAAACAGTTAATCCAAGAGTGCCTTCCGGACTAGTCCCTTTTGTGTCTTTATACAATGTGCAGAAAGTTAAGGTGAATTCCCTGTGCACTGGCAACACTAGTGCAGAAGTAAGTGAATAAACAAACAAAACCCCTCTCTTATGACATTTCTCCTAACCAGGTTTAAGGCTGATGACATTGAGAAAGTAAAGAGTTTACAAGCTGACTCACAGCTGTATTAACCTAGCACCTGAAAATAACTCTGGCAGACCAAGAGTCTAATATAGTGACAAAATTTACTACCCACCACTCAGCAAGTTCCTTATGCCACTTAGCCTTCCCTCCTCTCTCTCCATATATAGAAATAAAATGGCAGCAGTTTTGTTAACAATCCCAGAAGCAGAGAAAAAGCCATTCAATCGATAACCCTCTTTGAAATGCCAGAAAACATTTTGCAGCCATCTGCTTCAACCTGTTGCTTTGAAACAGATCCCTGCTTCGGTTTGAAAACTGTTGTAGCTAAAGAATTCTGTTGAAACTTTCAAGGCTGGTCAATGATCAAAATCAAGCAATCAAACATCGTTGTATGATGTTTGCAACTGTGTTCACCAGCCAGAATCGCTTGTGCCAGACAAAATGAAATATTGTAAAGTCATTTGGGCCAAATTTTTGTCAAACTGAGGCATTCTTCCACAAGCTTTGTTCTCTTCTTAAAGCCATGTGCATCAAAACTGCAACGCAAATAAGTTTTTGCTTTATAGAGTTAAATCTGATCTTACCACAAGCAAGCAATCAGGAAAAAAGCATTAACAAAACCTAATCTCCTCTGAAAGCTAAAACATCCTTCCAAAATATCAAAGTTCAGTTATAACTGAAATGCTGGGCACAGCAATTGCATTGATTTGGAGGAGAGCCCGGAAAAATGAACATGATTCTTAAAAGCCGTATTGATGAAGCCTTAGGAACCCCAATTGACCAGGCATCTGATAGGAATTGCACTGCATTGAAACCCAGTTATTTGAACAGATGTGGCATAACTTGTTTCAAGTTTATTTCTCTGATCTCACTACCAGAAAGCAGAGTTGTAGTTGAGGTTTGATCTTACACTGAATTGCTGCCTCTCTTAATTATGGATAACTGGCACAGTATCCCTTAAGAAAAGTATTATATATTTTTCCCGGTTACCCAGAACTTGAGCAGTCAGAACACTATTTAACAATAATTTGCTATTAATAGTAGGGCTGTCAATTATGGACTTTAAACTCCAGATGACAAGCACATAGCAAAAAAGAACCTGATAACTTTGGTAACATCTAGTGTTTCTCCATAGCTCAGGCTTAACTGACTACTTCACACTTCTTCTTTCACTGGGCAGCCTTCCCTACTCTTCCCACACGCACTTTGGGCTAAGAGAATGTGTGGTCATAGTCTCCAGATGGTTTCCATGGCTGACAATGGACTAGAACCAAGGCATTAGACTTTGAAGAGGCTCTCCCTCTTTCAAGTCTAATGCCTTAACTGCTACTGCTAAATAATTTTAACTGTTAATAATCACATCTTCATTTATTGCATTTAAACATATCCCCAATGCTTTACAATATAGGTAGTCCTTACTTAATGATACTACTTGGCACCAGAAACTCCATTATTTAGCAACCATTTAGTTACAATGGGGAGGAAAAAGAAGCTTTACAATCATTCATTGCATTACAAACCCTTACAACTTTCACAGGTCGGTAAAGCAAAGGAAAGCTGAACAAAACCATAAGCACGGTTGCAATCTCACTAAGTGACCACTTTGCTTACTGACTACGTTGCCGGTCCTATTTGTGGTTGCTAAATGACACCTACCTGAGCATGAAAACTGGTAACGGAAGCTATAAGAACATGGTAACTACTGTTTATTAAATTTTAAGAAGGTTACAAGATTTACCACACGATTTACCAAAACAAGAGTGGATGAACAGCATTAAAAAAAGAAGATGAACAGAAGTTAAAGGAACCATGAGAAAAAATGGAAAACATTCATCCTTTCTAATCTGATGCTCACCAGATGCTGGTTGGTAATGGTATCATAAAAAATAGAAAACATCACCACTAGCAACCATGAAAAATCATTAAACATGATGTTGTCCCCCCTTCTCTCTCTATGCCGTAATTTACAAATCTGCCCATGTTAATTTTTCAGAACTTCAAGCACTGAGTAAAAGAAACAGAGTTTAGCAGAGATATTTTTGCAGTATTTCATGTGTTCCTGTGTGCATTTAGAACAGGGCTGTCAAATTTCTGGCCCACCGGCCAGATGTGTCATGCACTGGCCATGCCCACACCCGGTTTAGCGAAGGGGGAAAATGATGTTGCCATGATGATGTGAGTTTGACACCCCTGATTTAGAACATGAGCCCTAAGTGATTTGATAACTTTGACAAGCATCAAACTAACCTCTCGAAGAATTTGCCTTTGTTATCTGTTTTCTGGAAGGCTGCAAGTTTGATTCATCTCTGTGCAATGACCTTCCATGCTTTCAGTCTAGAATGGGCTTACATGCTTCCTTTGCTATAATCTTTGGAAGAGAATGGAAAGCATGCAAATAAAATGAATAGCTTTCTTATGCCATTAGAAATATTGTCTTTTGGACTGAGCTGTATTAAATAAATCATTTCTTCTTTTTTAGTGCTTCTTAGTTTTGAATGTTACCCCAGGCTCTATGAATAGCCGGTTGTTTCACCAAGTCTGGTTGGGGGAAGGTGTCACTGGAAAGATCATACATCTGGGCAATTCTCATGCGAACCTTCTTTTCCTCTCCCTTACACTGTTCAAATTAAATACATATTTCCAATGATGGAAAATCAGATGTACTCTTGAACTGGGCCCAAGACTCGCATGCCCCTTCTCTTATCCTCACCATTATTTTCTTTTGATAGTTACCTGGTGTATTCTTCCTGAAGTGAATAAAATTGTCCAAGACATAAATCCTCTCAGCAAAAAGTTTGAGTGCACCACAAATGAGACCGCAGAGTACAATTTGGGGAAAGCAAAAAGGATGAGATGGTTGACAGAAAGAGCAAATTGCAGCTATAAAACAAAAACTTGATAGCCTTCTCATACAAAACCCATAGAAGCTGGTGAGGATTTAACTGTGATTGTATTTGGATCCTTCTTCAAGTCCTGAGGTGCTGGGAAAGGGAGGGCTGTTCCTTGGAGGGAAAAGCAAAGAAGCACATGCCAAAGTTATATATGCTCTCAAGATCACCCAAGGCTTGAAGATCATCTCAGCTACACAGCTAAAATATTATACTGGGCAACTGGGATGTAGAAAGATGCTAGAGGCAGATGATCACTTTAGTGACAATGGTAAAGACATTGTTTCATGCTGCGTGAGAGAAAGCAACAGTAAACACTCTTGGGTTTTAGCAAGATGCCACATATATAGACAAGATAAAAGTGATTGACAACATTGCAGTGGATGATAGGCCCCTTAGGTCAGATGGAACTCAACTTGTTATTGAGAAAGTACTGAGTTTTTCAGAGTATTAATGGCATTTATGATCCAGTTAAATTAAAGCCTTTGGGAAGTGCAGTTGCTGATATTGCAGTGCAGGAAAGGAAAGTCCCAAAGCGCAAAGACAGAATTAAAGAACATGGGGCATAATAAAGCTTGAACACAGGAAACACAGTGAACGATTAAATGAATTCACTGTGCATTCACATCTTGGGCATCAGTGAATTGAAATGGACTGGAATTGGATAGTTTCAGTCAGAAAATCAAAATGTTTACTATTCAGGGCATGAAAAACTAAGAAAAATGCCATTGTTTTCATAGCCATAAAAGATACAGCAAAGATAGTATTTGAATACAGTATAATCAATGACCAAAAATGATCAATTGGACCATGGAAAACCCTTTAATATGACATTTATCTACATTTATGCTGCTTGTGGTTGGAGAATGGAATGCTAACCTTGCAAATACTAAAAAGGTTGCTCTGTTCTGCCTAGAAAACAGAAATAATTTGGAGAATTAGTTTTCCATTTTTGCCAATCCAATGATTTATTCATTGCTAACACATTTTTCAAACAACCCAATGACATACAGTGTGTGTATGTGTGTGTGTACACAAACACACACACACACACACACAGGTGTCACCATATGAACTACACAAAAATCAAATTGATTAAATTATTGGAACAAGGAGGTGGAAGAGTTATATATATATCATTTTATTACATTGTTCTAAAATTTACACAGTAATTATTTTTATCCGTATATCAAATATGTATCAAAATGTCTTATGTATTAGATATATGTATTATAGATATATAATGCTGATAAATTAATATTCTAAAGATCCTCCTAAAGACCAAACTGTGATTATATTTACCATGCTGCATCATACATTATAAGTATATATGATAATCACTCTTGCTTAACTTTGATTAACTCTATATTGTGAATACAGTATATACTGTTATTTTGCCATTGCTGCCTATATATCTGTGTGTGTGTTGTTGTTGTTTTTGTTTCAAACCAAAAATGTATTCCTAAATTTGTTAAGATTTATGCTATCATAAACTAAATTAAGCCAGAATAATCTAAATCTAACACTGACATACAGAAACTCTCCAACTCAAGGTTATTCTTTTCCGTCACCTCTGAATTTACAATTAAACCTAGTGAATTCATGTGTTATTTTAGTCAGGTCTCCAAAACAATGCACAGGATTGATTCAAGGCTGAAAATAAATTCTGAAGATATCATAGAACATTTGTGTCACAATAAATTTTAGCTTAAGAGTCTATGTGGGGGAAAATAAATTACCCAAACAACATAATTTTTATGATGAATAGTTAAGTGCTGTGCCAATCCAGTAACATGTCAATTGGACCATATTTTGTTTCCTCTATATCAGCCTCCAACAGTTTCGTTCCAGCTGTTTCTATCAGTTTCCATATTTCTGAGAGCACAAAACTGATCACTACTGATAATGTTCTCCTATAAATGTATTTTAGCCTTTGATCTTCCAAATACTCAGATTATAGGACAATATTCAATTTCCTGAGGAAGGTCTGCCTATCAGACCTGTTCTCAAATTGGTTGGTAATCTTGTAATGCAGCAAAGATACATAAGGCACTTTTAGAAATGTAATCCCTCCCTGTACCACCCTCTTTGTCTTCCCTTTATAGTTCACAAGTGAACTTTCCTGAGTGACAAGTAACACTTTTCAGAGCAATTCAACCTTAGAAGAAACTGATTTATTCCTCAGCCTACTTGTATTTGTTACATTTAGCAGTCAGATGGTCAGCTGTCAATAATGAATCAGATATCCCTCCTGGGATAAAAGAGATAAGATCCCACAGGGTATCTACATATTTATCTGTTGTAAGTTATCTCAGTGGATGAAAACATGGATGCTTTCTTGCAATGCAGAAAACAGAGAAGATACATTTCAATATAAGACTCAACTATAGTCTTGCTAGCAGAATGAATTAATGCCTCAGTAATCCTTGAGCTGGTACATTCTTTCTACACTACAATAATTTCTACCTTAGAGCAACTAGATTTTTATGATGTCCATTTTTGATATGATAAAGTGCAACAGAAGTGTAACCTTTTAAAATTGTATTTTCGGTCATTTCCTGAATTGCATATTGTTTGGACTTGCTGGATTATTTAGATATTCCTTTAAATACCAAAGGTGCCAAAGAAAGAATTCAAATCAGAAACTGCAAGAAGTAATTCTGTTTCATTTCTGTTTCTTACCGTTATCTAAATAACATAATTATGAAGGCAGCAGAACTGAATACAGAATAACAGTTGGAAGGAACTTTGGGGGTCTTTAGTTCAACCACCTGCTCAAGCAAGAAACCCTATACTATTTTAGACAAATGATTGTCCAGTCCCTTCTTAAAAACCTCCACTGTTGGACATCCCACAAATTCTGAAGGCAAGTTCTTCCATTGGTTGGTTGTTCTTACTGTCAGGAAATTTCTCCTTAATTCTAGGTTGCTTCTCTTTGTTCAGTTTTCATCCATTGCTTCACGTCTTGCCTTCAGGTGCTTTGGAAAATAGGTCGACTCCCTCTTCCTTGTGGCAGCCTCTCAAATATTGGAACACTGCTATCATGTCATCCTAATCCTTCTTTTCTAGCCATACCCAATTCCTGCAACTGGTCTGCATAGGTTTTAGCCTTCAACCCCGCAATCATTTTTGTCACTCTTCTCTGCAGTCTTTCCAGAGTTTCAATATCTTTTTTATATTGTGGTGACCAAAACTGGATGCAGTATTCCAAGTGTGGTTTTACCACCCTTTGTTCAAATGTTGTATGATGAAATTGTTCCATACAATCAAATTTCCTAGTTTGGCACCATTTCAACATAGAAGGTATTAAGAACTAACTCAGGACTGGAGTGTAAAATCACAATGTATGCACCATCTTCTAGTAAAAATTTGATTTAAGTTGCCCTTGAAAAACTTCCAAATCAGGAAATATTGAAAATATTCTATGTTTTGCTACAAATTCTAAAATGTTCCTAAGGAAAGGTGAATAAAGGATTGAGCTAACACAGCTACAGTAGTACCTTGAAAACTTGAATGGAATGTCAAATAAGATGCCATTTCATAAAATAAGATGCAGCAAAGTTCACCTCTATAGACAAAAAAAGTAAACATGCAATGAGGGGAAGATTTATTATGCTAAATTATCAGGTGTATTTAATGGGATACCAATTGCAGACTGAAATATAATCTAATCTACCACATTTTAGGATTTGAAAATAGAAAACAAGATTAACTTTTTCTTTTGTTTAAACAGCAGGCTTTATATAAAATAAACAGATTATTAAAGTTGATTCAGTTTTCAAGGTGGATTGTCATATGCTGGGGAAAATATTGTGCTTGAATATGATAAGCAAATAAGTGATGGATTCAAGTATAAAATACAGATTGAACAAAATCTGAAAGCTTCAGTCTCATGCTAAATTCACCAGATTTTGGATGATAAGAGACATAAGTGAGTTGATTGTAGTTTTAATTCAATTTATAAGCACTTATCTTCAAATAGTAGCCTTTCAGGTGAGTAGTCAGATAGCACATAGTCAGATTATGCCTTGGATGGTATGGTAAATTAGCAATGACCTTGGAGTTTGTTTCCATTGTAACCCAGAATCATGTTAGAATGTCTGTTTTGGTTTCTTTTGGTAATTACAGATTATATTCTCTTTTTTACCACAGGAAGTTACTGTGGTCTTTTCTATAATAATTTGTGGTGTATAAACTAATTCTGTATCAAGATGGTTTTAAATAAATAAAAGATGAAGTTGTGGTCTAATTCTGCAAATATTTTATCAGTGTGGTTAGCTTCAAGGATATAAATTATATGCATTATTTGCCTGTTCAAGTGGAGACAAGACAAATTTATTAAAAGACAAAGAACTGGCACTTAAACTTAAAAAACCTGTTTTCCTGTATATGAATCTTTTGCTTCTTCCTATTCTTCTTCCACTTAAAAACAAGCTACTGTTTTCTAGAAAAACACCATTGTCAATGCAGTAATTCTTGATAAATTTCAGAAAAAAATCACATAATTTCTCATCATCTGAGCAAATATTACCACTTTTACCTATCATTTGACAAGTGGACACCAAAAGCTTGACCACCATATTTACCTGGTGATTCTGAGAGTTTCCTCTTTTTAGAACCTTCCAAGAACATATAGTCACCTATACTTTCCTTGATCTTGTCCTTCAATAATTTAAAACCTAATCTCTGACTTTTAAATATGTCAGCTTCATTCTTTTCAGAATAGTGATTGGATATGACTACTCTAAATATACTTACTATTATCACCATCTGTGAACATTTTATCTTTCTATGAGGTAATATACATATGAGGTAATAAAACCCGCACATCTTCATAAATATATAATCAGCACATCCTTCATCTTGATAAATATCTTGAATTTTGTTGAGGCCAGGTACACCTAAAGCATCCCCATTTTATGAAATAAAATAATAAAAAATAAAATAATATAATTAAATAAATAAAATAAATAATAAAATAAAATAAAATAAATATTTGTTATACAAACATAGTAGTCCTGTATATGAATCGTTTCCTTTTGCCCATTCTTCTTCCACTTGAAAACAAGCTACTCTTAATTATTTTTGAGAAAATGAAAATTATAAACACAGATGAATTAGGCAAGAGAACATATAATTTGTTTATTACAAGAAGTGCTAGTGATCAAGCCATCTGCATGTTATGCACAATCCATTGACGGAAGATAATGCAAATGAATGAACATATTCTTTGCTTTACAACCAATTGTTTAGTGATTTTTTTTTTATTGTAAAGTTTTACAAAAATTTTAAACAAAACCCCTC
>JANHFM010001451.1:34312-47985 GCA_032468115.1 Grayia smithii | reverse complement strand
GGGGAATGAGAGGAGAGAACATCACACAAAGGAAGAACATTTATATGGATGCATTTGTAAGGAGAAAGAGAACAGGAGGAAAAGAAACAAGATTTTACATTTAAATTTTTTGAATTGAAGCAATTATAATTTTTTGTTTATGTTACGATATTTTTTAAATGTGTTTGCTTACTATTGTATACTGTTTCCACACAAAATTTAGGGGTCTACCAATAGAAAGCCCTAGAATGATTATGATGATAATTCCCTATAGGAATTTTGTAACTTACTCCTAATTGTGACGAAGAAGAAGATTCATGGTGGAGGACATATAAACCAGTATTTTCATATAATATGCCAGATGCAGCAAAGAGAAGACAGTAAACAAAAGTAGATTAAATTTTAATTGTGTCTACAATGGGTTGGAGTTTAAGACTCTGAATCAAGATTGCTATGTGCATGTTACTTTTTTTCTAGTCAGCTTTCAATTTATTTATTCTCCAATCAACAGTTCCTGGTTCCAGCTTCCTATAGTGAGTGAATTTTGTTTTCATTAGCGGCAAAGATGTTAACTGAGATGGAAAATAGATTCCAGATTGAAAGCATTTGAGCAACAGAAGAAATTAAATTCTGGAACCAGCACTATAACACTGTTCAAAACCTCCTTTAGCAAGCTCTGATAATCATCTTTGCCCAAGTCTTAGCACTGCAAATAACAATGTTCAAATGTTATAGAAAGGAATGTTTTGCTAAAAAGAGTGCATAATCCATTCAGATCAAGACTGCATTGAGAATTAAAGAGATAAATAACATTTTGCAAACACTAAAGGGAGTAAGTTGCATTTTCCTTTAAATGTTCTTAAATTTTCATCCATCCAACAGGATTAATGATTCTCAAATGTCACTAGCTATCATGTAAAATAATTGAAAAAGCGTGAAGAAGAAGCTGACATTTCTGAGTTCTAGGTAAAGATGTAAAGTATCAGAAATATATATCTATAGAGATTCTCAGTCAGTCAAATGGCATCAATAACACTCAGAGAGAGTGCTAATAACCAGATGACTGAAAGCATTTTCCACCATTCTGTCAGAACTGAAGAAAATTCTTAGATGAGAAGTTGTCTATAATGTCTGTAATGGTTTGGAGGTCAAGACTCTGAAGTGTTCAGAGTCATTGTGTGTGAGTTGGGCGGCTATATACATTTGTTTAATAAATAAATATGAATCCAGAACCCTTTGGTTGTTCCAGATTTTAGTGAAATCTGGACAGGTCATTGAGTGATATGGAAAGTCTACTGTGCATGTCTTTCGCTCTCATGGTTGCCCACATGGGCTGCCTGTCTCCTATCTTTCCAATGTTTCCTTTTACTTCATTCCCCAGCCTCCCCTCAGCTGCTACCGCTGCCCAATCTCTCACTGACCTGGGGTAGTGCACTCTAAGAATAACCTTGAAAAACTGGAAGAGATGGGCCACAGCCTAGACAATGGGTGTCTTCAGCTCTTGTTGCCACCAATGTTCTACACACAGTGTCACCAAGGAAATGACTTAGCTTTCGCTTAGTCCTGATGTTAATAATCACATTTCTGAATGCCTTCTGTCTGGAATAGCTATGTTTCAACTGTGTTTTATTCTATACCTAGGGGGGGGAACCTTTCCAGATCATTTTATGTATGGATCAAACATCTTAAAACTGCATGTTTCACTTCAAGCATGGAGTATCCAAAATTAGTTATTCTGCATATGACATGATTTGTACATCCATGGATAAAAGTGTTATTCAGATTTCAAAAACTCAAAACCATATAATATGGAGGCTGATAAAACACAGATGTAGAGTACAGACAAATAAAATTCCAAATAGACACAAGGGGGGAAAAAGCAAGGGCAACATTTTGTTTGAATTTGGTGGAGAAAAAAACTAATTAAAAATAGCAAAATACTAGTGATTCTGAACAAAGTTACAAAAATAGATAAAGTATTACTTTGAGTAAATACAAGGGAAATGCAATAAATTTTCTGTGGTGAACATATCTTGGAAAAATGCCCTGCAACACATATAAACAAATTCCCAGTACAGTCACAACAAATTATATATGTATAGCATTTATTTGCACATTTGAAGATGCCAGAGATTCATTTATATAAGCACGAATCTGAGACAGCAGTTGATGCTGAAAATACATTACTGCAAACAAACTCAATGTTTTGGCAAGGAAAACAGAAAATGAGAATGGAACAGATAGATTTAAGAAAATGTGCTGCCTATAGTTCTTGGGATATCACTGTAATGTTCTGGCTGCCATTCTCAAACCACTTAAAACAGTCCCAATGACTTCAAAATAGCCTGTTTGAGCCAAAGAGCTTGACTAAACAAGTCCTTCATTAATGGAAATAAAAAAAAATAGCAAATGAAGATGGTGAGAAGATCTTAATTTTGATTTGCTAATCAGTATACCCTTCTCTTTCCTCTTCACCCATTCACTATTTATATTCTGTATGGTATGCCATTCAGTAACTCTTTCTGTATGACCAGACCATTTCAACGTATTTATTTAGTATTGACACAATATTGTAAGTTAAGGACTACTTGTATCCTGAATCAGTTAAAAATATATCTGGGTTCTGTTTACCCAAGAGAAATTTCATTTCCCTTTATCACCAGCACTTTCCAGTAACTGAAATAATAGCTTTCACATTTACTTACTGAATGCTCCAACACTGGAAGTTTTAAAGAAGAGATTGGACAACCATTTGTGTGAAGTGGTGTAGGATTTCTTGCCTAAGCATGCAGTTGGACTAGAAGACCTCTGAGGTCCCTTCCAACTCTGTTATTCTATTGTCTACTTTGTGTGCATATATAATAAAAGTAACGATATTAATACATACCATATTAACACATTAATACATATTAAAATGTATTTACTGTACTGCTTCCTCACAAAGGATATCTTAGAACTAATTCCTGAAAGATATGATGATCTTGATCTTAATTTATATTTAAAGCAATTGTTTATCTTAAAGGTAAATGGTCCCAAATACATAGAAATTGTATGCTGTGGATTACCTAGTTTCTCTTGCTCCATAGAACATTATTTTTTCTCTTCTGTCAAAATTTCAGATGCTAGTTGGCTACGAATTGCTAGCACAGCCACAGCAGATTTTTCATATTAAACATTTACTTAAAAAAAATTAAAGTTGTATACTTTATGGAATGCCAAGGATATTCTGATTGTTAAAGCTATTCCAAGGGGAAACTATTGTATGTCAACAGCAGAGGATCTTACATAAAAACATAAAAATATTCCTGATGCATTGCACATGGCTATCCCAACGCAATGCTATGTTGCATATGTATTCACTGCTTTGAGGTCAACACAGACACACTTTGAAGTATTATATTTCCCAATGATCATAACATCACTTACTGAAGTTGGCTTCAAACCTGGAAACTTCAGCAATTTGCACGAGCCCGCCTCTGCAATGGGTGATGAGTAAATCATCTACTCATTCTCTCTAATGTACAATTTTAAAAACATTATTATATTATTATCATGTTCTTTTTAAAAAAATATTTTAAACAAAAGCATTTTCACGCAGTTACCTGATGGTGTCATATTATCAAAAAGTACAGCAAAGAGCTCTGATGGAGTAAACTGGTTCTTTGATAATTCCTCTCTGGAGAAGGAGAGGATTTGCGATTGTCCACAAGTGCTTCAGATCATAAGATATATTAGTCTCCAGTAGGATTAGACCTCTGGGAGATGAGGGAATAGCCATCTTACTCCTCAGCACTTTTGAAAGGACACCAAGTTCTTATATTTCATCTGCTTTTCAGTTATTTGGATTGACAAATATGACAGTATCAGGTGACTTTCCTTCAATCTTTAAAGAAATAAGATTTTATCTACAACTTTACTATGTAACTATTTTTAATTAAATACCACAAAGATGATTAAAATTTTAATTTCGGAAAGTTGCAGATGCAGATAAATTTGAAGTAAGATTTTGGAATTACTAATAAATAATCCTTCTTGTGTGAAAATGCTTTTGTTTTTTGTTTTTTTTTAAACAAAAAATAAAATAATAATAATGTTTTAAAAATTAGACACTAGAGAGAATTAAAGGAAATTAAAGTTAAAATTAAAGAAGAGCACATAAACTTGATTTACAATTACAGAATGAAGCCAAATATTCTGATATTGAACAAATTGAACTATGGACTCAGAAATTAATTTTAATAGCATCAACAAACACAGCAGTCTCTATGGAGAGACTGTGTTTGAAATGTTATGGAAGAGAACAAGTTTTGCCTGACAAGATTGAGACTGTTGAAAGTGTATTTACAAATGACAGGCTACCAGAATGACATGGAAAAAGATGTTTGTAGTGGACAAACATGTCCTGATGTCCTAATGAAACATATAATTATCCAAGAGAATAACTATATTGGATTTACAAAAGAGATTTGCTAAAAGTTTTGAAGAACTTAATGAGAAGAGACAAAGAAAAAATGAAAAGAAATCAAGTTCTACAACAATATTTGAGTGGAGCAAAGATTAAGGTTGTTAGACTTAAAATTGGTTTTTTTGATCTAATTAAAATAGGTATGTTGTTATTTCAAGTAAGCCTTTAATGGATTTTTATTGAGACCTGGACTAAAATGATGATGCTTTATAAATTTGTTATTGATAAGAATTAGAATAACAGAGTTGGAAGGGACCTTGGAGCTCTTCTAGTCCAATCCCTTGCTTAGGCAGGAAACCCTATACCATTTCAGGCAAATGGTTGTCCAATCTCTTCTTAAAAACATCCAGTGTTGGAGCATTTATAACTTCTAGAGGCAATTGTTCCATTGATTAATTGTTCAAACTGTCAGGAAATTTCTCCTTAGTTCTAGCTTGCTTCTCTCCTTGATTACGGTAGTTTCCATCCATTGCTTCTTGTCCTACCCTCGGGTGCTTTGGAGAATAGCTAGAGATATGGGAAGAGATGAGATGTGGGAAGAATAGATCATTTGTTGTATTTTAAGAAGTGATTATAAATTACTATTTTTTTTATGTTGTTATGATAAAGATAGGAAGTTACTTCTTTACATCTTTCTTTTTTCTTTACTTTTTTCTGTACTTTCTGATGTCTTTCTTTTTTATTCTTCAATATTTTTAGTTTGTATTAGTTTTTTCTATCATAATTATAATCCTTAAGGAAATTACTACAAAAAATAAGCTAAAAATTTTCAAATGCTTATTGTTCTGTTATAAAACCATTCATGCAAGATACACAAAATCAATATTGTCTACTATTTATGTGATAAAATTGCTGTCAAGAATATTGTTTTTATTTTTATCGTGCCCTTTTTTCATCTATAACTGAATTGGGAAGCATACCAATACTCCTTCCCCTTCCTATTTTCCCCACAGTTTTTTCATGCATCAATATTTTACAGGAAGCATAAGCAACATGTGCACAGTTAGCAGACATTCAAATCACGCTTATATTTCATTATATTACTTGCCATATCAACTGTCAATTTCATGCTCTCCTTTGTCTTAGATACTTATCATCCCTATCGGAAAGAACAGCCCACTGGGATCCAAATTACAGATTGCCTTATTTCCTCCTAGGCTATAACGTACAGTATATATCAGGGCTGTCATCTGCAGGCCAGATGCATCACGTGCTGGCCACGCCCACACCTGGTTTAGCGAAGGGGGGAAAAGTCCCGATATGTCATGTGAGGCCACTGTGACGACGTGAGTTTGACAGCCCTGGTATATATTGTAAGGAAAATTTCCAAGTTTTTAAATATGCTAAGAACCCAATATATTGAACAAATTGGGGTATCCTGCAAGGGAGATTCAGTTATCTTGCATGTATTATTTGTCACTGTATTACCTTCCATCTATTTTATCCTGGAAGGCTATGTATTTTCTTTTTCTTTTATCTTATTGATAAGGTTGCAAGACCAATCAATTAATAAAACTATTCAATTCAGTATGCCCAGGAAATTGCAACCATAACTTCATCTGGGAAGCTGTTGAAATTCTAAATCAAGCCAAATCAAATTCCTAGACTTGGAATTCTAAATCAGGCCAAGTCCTTGCACTGCAACAAATTAGGCATCCACAGACACAAACCCATGGACCTCATCTATGAATCATTCAAAAGGTCAAAGAGAGGAGGTGATGGTATAGATCACAACAACAGGCCCCTTTAACACACAACTATTAATCAACACTCAGATAGCAAGAACACTAGCATAACAAGGATAAGATAACAATTGGCCAGTCACACAGAAAACAAAATATCCAATCACAGACTTGGCTGGTAATACAGACAACTGTTTATTCTATAAACTAATCAACAACACTTATTTCTCCAAGATTTTAAGATTAAACATATTACTTAGATAAAGAAATATCTACAAATGAAAAACCAAGCTCAGAGAACTCCCATAAGCCAATCCAGTAATAGAAGCCTCATTAGAGGAAGAATAAAAAAATACATTCAGAAAAGCAACATTATAAACTTCCAACATTATAGGTGCAAAAATCATTTAATAGGATAACAAATGGGCCTTGGGTTTTCCTATTTTCAAAAGACCTATTATTTCTGAAAAGATAAACATCTACTAAAATAAATATTCTGTTTTTTTGGAAAATTAAAAAAAAGATTAATTTCTGCCTTGATAACTTTTGATTCAGTATTATAAAGTTAAGTATAAAAATACAATGTACTTTACCCTGAGCATTCTTGACAGTAGAAATCATATTACTTTGTTTTTTTCTGTTTCAGTCAGATAGACAATTATTTAGCAGGTCTTTTTCCCAATATATTTGCAGCTATGAATTAATAAAAACTTTGTATCAAATGCCTAAAGAAATTAAATTTCAGTTTAGCAGACATAAGAGTTTTATATTGTTCTACTTAAATAAGTAGTCAATTTTACTTTGCACATTTTCTTCTTTAGATGTTTTAAGTCAACAGCTTATGTATTTAAAAAATAAAAATTTGTTTCATTTCTTTTATAAAAAATCTTTTAATAATCAGTGTTAATTATTTTTTTTATTATAATATAAAAAAGTGAGTTTTGATTCAAGCACCCTTCATGCATTTTTGCTGTGAAGGATATAAATATTGCCATTTGCCCATTAAATTAAACTGATATGTATATATTGTTGTTTAATTTAATAGGCAAATGGTTGGAGATTTTAATCAATGTTTAGCCAGGTATTTAGATTTTAAATCTAAAATTTGATTGAAATCTCCAACTATAATTATTTGATCCATATTGTTGCAAAAATAAAGATACTGAAAAAACTTAAGTAAAACAAATTGGAGATTCCTTAACCATGGTGAATGCAATACAGTTATTAGAATAATTAATCATCAACTCTGAAAATTGTTAATCAAAATTACTACGGTGTATCCTAGTCAATTTTTTAATTTCACAAATATATATTTAATCAATTTAACAATCATGGAGAATATCTCTATATTCTTAATCAATTTAATTTATAATTTTTAAAAATAATACCTTTCTCATTTAAGTGGAAAAGTACGTGTTTCTTTTATAAAAAAGGCAAAAAAAATAGCTAAACCTTCAGGTTTTAAACTGTTCAGTTTAGGAAGTATTTATCTGCTCTTGAAAACACATTCAAGGCCATTTGCATTCACAAGAGAGTGAAAGGCAGCTTAATTAAAAAAAACCTGCACCTAAAGAGAGACTACTTCTGAAAGTCAAAGGAAAACATTCAATTTATCTCAGACAAGCTTTTTAAGGAATGAAAAATAAAAGCATGAAAGTTACAGACAAAATAAATTAAAACAAAAATATTTCAAAAGAAGCAAAAAAAAAAAAAACCACCGCAAAAAGAATCTTCCACATTTCATAGACTTCACTGAGTCACTGAATCACTGAATCATATTCACTGATTTTATTTAGCATTATAAAAGGATGTTTAGGAATCATAGCTTATTTCTGCAAAAATTAGATCCTGAAATTTGTAATTTCATGCTGCAAAACTTTTAATGGGAATTTTTCCAGGTGAATAATACTTGTCTAATGCAATAAAATGTATCGACTACAGAAACTTTTGATTCCCTTGTACAGTAAAAGCTTTTGATCTGATTAAATACAACCATTCTTAAAAGATCATAAATTGTGGGAAATAACTTCTAATGCAGGGAAAAATAAAGTCCACTCAGCTTTCTTTCTCCATCTCTTTCTCTTGTTGTTGCTACTCTCTGAACTTGATTGTTCTCCTGAAGATGTTTTCTTACCAGGCTGTTGAAAATCTTCAAAGTATAATTTTGATAGCCTATCATAATCAATTGAAAGGATATTTAGCCACTAATTAAATATTTTAATTGTAAGATGATTTTGTACAAGCAGTTCTATTTATTCATTTCTAAATAAATTTCCATTGAATTAAATAAGAATTCTTATTTAAGTACTTTAATTGCAATAAATATCATATTTTATAATATTTCCATAAAGTCACCACTATCTGTTTTAATCTGGTTTATGAAGGGTGGGGTGGGTAAAGAAAAAATAGTTGGGGTCAAATATATGAAATAAATAAAGTAAGCACTCAAAGTTGTTTACAATTACCATTTGCTGATAAGATCAAATATTCTTCAGTGTTCACTGTAAATTATTATTGGTTTTGAATTGTGCCAATTAAAATCTTCAGTCTGATCTGAAAATATACAGCTTTAGAACTGAGATAGACAGAATTTCTTTCCATGTAGTTACTGGAGAGAATAGAAGCCTATTAACTAAGTGTAGAATCAGTCTCCACATGTGTGTGTATTTTTAAATAACCTCAATGTAATAGTTGTGGAAACTCACAGCAGGAAGCTGGAGAAACTGAAACCTGTTCCAGCTCAATATTGTCTATACTGAGAATATGAGGCAGCATCAATATGTGTAATTAAAAATCTAACCTACAGTAAAATTCTTCCCACATTTTAATCAGTTTGCTATACTGGAAATAAATGACTCTGGAGTTTGATAAAAGCAATAGTCTAGATATTTTCTTTTTTTTTTTCTTTCAGACACAGTGGGAGTCCTGGAATTTTTCAGTCTGTGGCACGTATTTCCACATTTCTCCATCAGCCAAGACCAGCAGGCTTCATTCATTGTTAAATGGTTCTCCTGGGTATTTGCAGTGGAGACAGCAGTTCTAATCATTTTTCAACTGTGCCAAATCAACTTTTAAAATTCCCTGTAAATTCAAGGGAGTTTTTTCCACTGAAAGCACAATATCACATGAGGGTTTTTTTTAGAGAGGACTCATTTTATTTATTTAATTGAAGCAATACAAGACCAAAGCACATCAGAATTAATGAGAACTAATTCTGGAATTATTGACTATCTTACTGTATAAAATTTGCTAAGCAGTCTAAATCATTATTCTTTCAGCTGAAGCCTTATCCCATTCTCACCTCCAATATGTAAAATAGGATCAATACAGAGATACATCTGAGCCACTTTGAATATTTAAAATGCATCATGTGGAAGTAAAAATATAATCAATAAATAATGAACAAGAATCTATCCAAAGTGCATCCACTTTTCTGAAATAGTGCATTTCCTAAACTGGGATTTCAATCCATGGCACAAACTGGACAAAATATGTTGGGAGTCCCAAGTCAGTTTTAGGCTTTATCATAGCGAGGTCACCCCAAATGATCATTGCCCCAAATGGGCAAAGTCACTGAACAGTGAACACCTAAAGCTAATTTGTTTCCCAAAGCTATTTTACAGGCATGCCATTCCCTCATACATGCCCATAGCCATTACAATCATGCTTTATAATACTCGCAATTAAAAGTCTACTTTTAATTATTTTTAAAAGGCAGTAATTTAAGGACAGTTGATGTATAGTCTGGAGGTTACCCAGCAACATTAAAAAAGGCTTCTTAAAATCTAGCTCTGCTGACTGGTTTGGGGGTGGGGGGCTTGGGGCACTCTATGCTGGTACTGGCTGATGGGGGAAGGAGAAGACCTCTACTCCCATATTGCCTTTTTAGTCTTAATTTAATCTTTCTCAATTTTAATCGTTCCGTACTATCTTTTTTTATCATGTTGTCATTTTGTAAATGCCCAGAGTCGCTGAAACAGTTAGATGGGCAGTACACTATATAAATTTAATAAATAACACTCATAAGACAAGGAAATGTGAATAAGACCAAATACCTTATTTCAATTCAATAATTAATCAGAGTTATAGGCTTTTACTCCCAGGGTAAGGAATCCAAGTGGCACAGCTATGACACTGAAAAAAGAGATAGAGGTGGGACCTTAGCAGAGGAAACTATTACTTGATTTTCTATGTCTAATCGGCTTGACGGTTGCAATAGTTTTAGTTCCATTCCTAATTTACTCAATGTTTATACAGGTCCAATGCCATGAGATCAAAATACTATTTACAACCAGCAGCTCAATTCTCTCATCAATGCTGGTGGTGTTATATGTTCTGGAAGGAGGCATTCAGGCGGGTAAAAGGGGATGGCCACCTGGTAGTAACCTCCTTTTGCCAAGAAATTTCTGGCAGCACATTCTATTAAAAAGGACTGGTCTTTTCAGGCAAAGATCTGGCTGCAGGATTGCACAAAGAAACCTTTGCAGATCTATGTAACCAATTATGGCAAAGAAATGACTGTAGCTCTCTTGCAGCAATCCAGGGACTCTTCTATGAAATCTTTTTTTGCTGACAAAAGAAAAGAGACAAAAAAAAAAAAATCCTATCAGCCTCCAACACCTTGTGGCAATCTTAGTTCCAACAGTGGGAGATACACACTAACTAAAACAAACAGTGCATGTTATTGTTTTTGTAGCACTTTTTTTATAAAACTAATTCTCTTTCTCTGCTCTTAAAATTATTCCCCCTTCTAGTAAGGGATAGTTCAGCTAGAGTGATTAGGGGATTTAGCAGTATTCGGTTGGTCAGGCTGAACAAATTGGTTAATCAATCTCCTTTTAGCCAAAGTACAAACAGTTGCTATATCCTAAATACTTTGTGATTGTGGCCTAACAGCCTGACTTCCTCTGTTGTACTTTATTCTACTGTGGTAATATTGCCCATTCAAGTGATCAGTGGAGGAGGTGCAGGATTTATTTATTTATTTATTTTAATTTATATGTCGCCCAACTCCCAAAGGATTCTGGGCGGCTCACAATAAAAACACAATAGTATAATACACTATAAAAAATTTAAAAACAAGTTTAAATCAATAAAAATAACAAGAACACTCATCTCTCATCTGGGGCAGGATCTCCCTGGATCACAACAGCGAGATCAACAGCCCCATGCCTACTGGAAAAGCCAAGTTTTAACTGCTTTACAGAAGGTCAGTAGGGTGGAGGTAGTCCGGACCTTGGGAGGTAGTTGGTTCCAGAGAGCTAGAGCAGCCACAGAGAAGGCCCTTTCCCGCAGGCCCGCCAGCCAACATTGTTTAGCTGACGGAACCCGGAGGAGACCGACCCTATGGGATCTTACAGAGATGCAGGGTAGGAGACGATTTTGGAGATAACCTGGTCCTGATTCATGTAGGGCTTTATAGGATGTCATTGAATGAGGCCTAAGTACCAATATGGAAGCTTCCATACATTTTGTGGAAAATATTTGAAAGAAGGGGGTTCTATTCTAACATGGAAAGGCACCGAAGTCCTCAAGTGCTAAAACCACTTGGTGTGCCAAAACGTTTCTCATTTCCCCCCCTCTCATTTCAGCCCAAGTCAGAAAAGAAAAGAACAGACTATCCCTTTTTTCCTGTAATGATTTCCCTATATCCTAAAGTAAGAACACGGTTTTGTTTTCTACTTTGTTAAATTCCCCAAAGAAAGCATAAAAATGTTCATCAACCACTCAACAATGGACAGAAGTCCAGGTTCCTGGCTCAGTGAAGAAATTTCCTGCATTATTTTATTTGTTGGGGGATTTGGGGCTCTTATTATTCAGAGAAAAACATGACAATCAGCAACTCAGTTCCTTGATTAGGGTATTGTTTACTTCTTGATTGTTTGCCTGGTGTTAATCTTGATGTTAATTTATGCTCATCTGGGAGTCGATTGCTGGTGGAGACATGCTTGTTATCCCAGTCAAGGAACTGCCCAAACAAGCTAACAGTAAACAGCCCTACCAAAGAACACCCAAGCCACTTCCACCAACACTGACAGGGTAAGCCACTAGAATATAAACTGAGAACAAATCCCACTCCTCAAAAGCACTGATGATGTTACCTAGTTCGGGTAATAAAATGTCTGCAAGAAAACAAGTAAGCTCAGAGAGCACTAAGGACCCCTCGTTTCAATTCTGAGCTACAGATATTCTCCTTTACAATTCCTTTTCTTTTTGCTTTTCTAATTATCTAGAAATTAACCAATTTCTGCTCTGTGCATCATGTTTAGTTTTTCCCAGAAAGTCAACTTTCCCAAAATAAAACAAACACAAGCTTAGTCCACCTTACTTCTGTTAACTTTGCTTTATCTAATTCCCTTTCTTTTTCCCCCCATAATAAATGCAGTATTCCGACCAGTGTAACACAAGATCTCTGTTAGACCCTAAATTGCTGCTGATGTAAGACCTCTGTGTTAACCTTCAGACTGTTAGCTGCTCAAGAGCTTTGCCTTAGCTTTCACACTTCCGGCTGCCTAACTTCACTATATTAGCATGTAAACTGGTAACTGTAGCAGATCCAACAGTTTATTTGATCCTCTGTCTACCACTAGCCCCAAATCTTCTTTAATACATGTATTGCAGTAGTGGTTTTCACTTACCTTCGCTACCAGTTCAGAACTGTGAGCACTCATGTGCGTGCGCTTGCTTCACTTGTGCACGGTGCTTCTGAGCACGCGCAGAGCATCCATGATGACATCTGGGCGGGTGGGCAGAGTCTCCCGCTGCCGCCGCTATCAGTTCATCTGAACCGGGGCAAACCAGTAGAAACCCCCCCCCCCACTGATGTATTGGTTCTTTATTCATTATACTTAAACTTTGTACTTCTCAAATGTATAGACACAAATACATATGTGCTAAGAAGATACTTTCACTTTCCCGTAAATTCCAATAATGCAGGATTGATGGACAGGCAGTTGCTTGATCTCACTGAGAAACCCCGTCCAAAAGTCAGGTGTCAATCCAAGGGAAGGAAGTTCATGTTGCTGATTCTAATTTGATTTTGATGGAAGCTTCTATTGGAAATTTCAATTCCAGAATAGCTTCGTTAGGGTGGTTTTCATCTGAACTTTAATAAAGTGGAGGAAAAAATTAAGCTAATATAATCAGGATAAGAGTGCTCCGGCTTTTTTCTTTAAGCTTTTAAGTGAGGCAGACTTAATGTCATGCTTTTAATACAATGTTTATTTAGAAATAAATCCCACTAAATTCAGAAACCTTGGAATGAATGGGTGGATATATAATACTATTGGAGTCCAATTTCTGTTAATGGCTTTTATTTCAATATAAATACTTTATTTTGATTATCCTAATTAATTAAATTGATTAATTTATATGGTACATTCATATCTAACCTTTTGTCCAAGTGGGCAAGTGGGCAACACAGTGCTCCCCTCCTCTTCAGAATAACAACCCTGTGGATTAACTGGGGGAAAGGAAGAGAGAGAGAGAGAGAGAGAGAGAGAGAGAGAGAGAGAGAGAGAGAGAGAGAGAGAGAGAGAGAGAGAGAG
>JANHFM010001451.1:3959-17473 GCA_032468115.1 Grayia smithii | reverse complement strand
CTAACTCTGTAAACTGCTTAGAGAGGGCTGTAAAAGCATTATGAAGTGGTATATAAGTCTAAGTGCTATTGCTATTGCTAATTATAGATGCTTAGAACCACTGAGGACCCATTTCAGAAATTGAGAACAATGGATTACCAAGCTGATTTTAATACTTTTCTCAATCTACAAAGTATGCATTTTATGGTATGAACAACTCTTAAAACATCTGCTTTTATTACTTTAAATCCAATACTACTGCTGGTTTTTACTCTATGTGCAGCTTGCAGGATCTGTGATGAACCCATACATATGACATGTACAAATTTTGGACATAAGGGCTTGAATTCGAAATTACTTTGCCAAGGAGAAATGTTTCATGTAAGCCAAACACAATTTAAATGAACTGTTCCTCATGTCTCACTATTGATGCTAGGATTTGGAAGGCACAATTCCCTCATTTGAAGATCCACCTCTCCTCAGTTTCACCCACCCACCCACCAGAGTAGGCAAAGTGGGAAGTCAGAGTATGTTGTGAGTTCCCTCTATTAAGGAAGCATACCTAATGGGATCTAGAAGGTCCTTCTCTGTAGTGGCTTGTTCCCTTTGGAACATCATTTCCCTGGAAATAAGGTTGCCATCTCCCTTGCTATCCTAAATATGTTTTTTTTCAACTAGATATCCTTGTTGCTAATTTTCTGGAAGGCCCTGAAGACACAGTTGGGTCAGCAGGTCTGCAGACCTCAGAATGATTTGATCATATTTGGGTTTTTTTTGCCACCACAAGGAGTGGAGTTTCTGGGTTTTTTAAATTATTGTTGTTAATTTTTTTAATGTTGTACACCATTCAGAGTCACCATGTGTGAGTTGGGCAGCCATATAAATCTGTCTAATATATTTATATACCTACAAGAGGTAGTACATGACAACCAAAAATTCCAGTATATTACATTCAAACATTTGGGGTGCTCTGTACAATGCAGAACACTTTTTGTGTGATAAATCTATCACAGGGCTTGAGAACCTGCCAAATGCTTCATGCTACTGCTTTCTATTTATCTCCTATTCCATGAATTCTAGAAGGTCTCTGAAAGTTCACAAGCAGCTTTTGTGTAGATCCCCCAAAGATTTGCTCTACAAAAGATGAATCAGGGAAGTGCCATTTTCTTTAGATAGCAGAACAATTTGACATACTCAAAGCCTGCTTTTGATTTTTGTTGATGTTGTTGTTTGCTTTTATCTCTTTTGTAGTTCTCTGAGCTGTGTTACTGGTAAGACAGATCATTCAAGAGCTTACCCGGTCTGATTTTGAGATTTTTTAAAAATGAAACTTTATTGGAATATTTAAACTGTAACAAAAAACTGAAGTCTTATTAGAAAAAAGAGGTGTTTGATTTTTATTTCATACTAAGATTTATTGAATCACAATTGACCTTGTTTCTGATGAGTAGCGTATGAGTATCAATTATATTGATATAATTAATTTCTGATAGAACTAAGTGGCCAATTTGTATAAAACTATTGCTAATTTGAGAGTCAGTTTGTGTAGATTGTGACTATACAAACACATCTATACACACACAATCACACAATTTTCCAATTCATAAAAGTAAACCGGTTTCTGGCATGAGTTCATGGATCTTTTATTAAATGCAATAGGTTTCCCACATAAGTAGAATTATTAGCTACCAACATGTCATTAGATCCAGAATTGAAGTATTTCATTTATTCATTTGTTTTCATTCATTCATTCTCTCGTCAATAAATTAATGTGATGACCCTTAGGGTAGAAAAAGCAAATGAGATCCTAATTTTGTTAAGGATTGAAAAACCCTCGGTGAAGTTGCTACAAGGATAGATGTCCAAGCAGGAGACAAATAATGAAATGTGCATCAGGACATTGTGACACAAACTAATTTTTTCTACATATGTGTAAACATTGTTGGGACACAAGAACCAAAAGGTGAACTTTGCACTGTGATATGATGCAGTTTCATCATTTTGATGATACTGTGGTTTGGAACAGACAGTTACAGCTGTGTATTTCAGAGGGTTCCCTTGCTGTATTATAGATCTGTCCAAAAATTAGCACTACAATATAGCAAGTTATTTCTTTTTCCTTGGCTACACAACTGACAATAGTCATTTCAGTCTAGCCTCTGCCTCCATTTCAGTTATGGAAATCACCAGCTTCTTTTCCTTGAGTTGGAAAATTTCCGGTAATCCAGTTGATGACCCCAGTTTACCAGTTCACACGGGAGACTATCTCTTGTACTTGAATTGATATTTGAGAACTATATTTTGTTTTGAGATCATTTCTTGTTGATTCTTCTTAGCAGCTTTCATTCTTCATTTCAGTAAATAGCAATAGCCATAGCACTTAGACCTATATACCACTTTACAGTGCTTTACACCCTCTCTAAGTGGTTTACAGAGTCAGTATATTGCCCCCAACGATTTGGGCCCTCATTTTATCCACCTCAGAAGGATGGAAAGCTGAGTCAATCTTGAGCCTGGTGAGATTTGAACTGCCAAATTGCAGGCAGCAGGTAATCAGCAGAAGTAGCCTGGAGTATTGCATTCTAACCACTGCACCATGGTTCTATAAATAATTTATATAAACTGAATAAGCTGAAATCCACTAAACAAGCCTTTCTTCATGATCTACTTTTACTTTTACTTACTTTACTTTTACTTACTTCTTAATGATATGCTCACTACATTTATAACACAGATACATGGCACAATATATACAGTATATGGTGAAAAAAAATCTGAAAAACCCAAATCAATGTAACACCTTTTACTAGGAACTAGTAAAAAATACTAGGTTATTTTCTATAAACATCCAAAATTGTCCTTTCTATTATAAAGATGTTTTTAGACTTATTCCCCTTTAAAGGATTTGCAACCAACTAATATAAAGTTGAATTAATGCATTTTAATTTAATTTAATTTAATTAATTTAGTTAATGCAATTTTATTTTATATTTGTAATCATATTCAGCAAATATAGTACAAAGGAGTATAGTAGCTTGTTTATTTCAATATAGCATAAACATAGATGAATATGAATAAATATATGTTTACTATTATGGATACTCTGTGATGTGGTTTTTTTAGATTTTCTTTAACCTCAGAATTAGCATATAAGAAGATGTCCCAATAAAATCTACATCAAAATAAAACTATTTGAAAAAAAAAGTCTTCTCAGTTTAAGTTGGAGGAAGGGGACCAAAGAAGAATACAGAACAAACTTGTTCTGTAATAATGTATCTGAAGAACATCACAGAAGACTTAATGATATTTCCAAAAATCTCTATAAAACCACATTTTTCAGATAATTTATACATGAATACTCCTAGCCTACCTAGATTTTCTAAAATCATAATTATTCTGATAAGAATAATACAAAACATTTGTAATATTTCTAAATAATTATGAGAATACTTTTCCTACGTGGATTTTTTCAATATACACATTTCACTTTATTTATATATATTATATAAATATATATACATTATATATGGACACACAAGACAAATTCCTTGTGTGTCCAATCACACTTGGCCAATAAAGAATTCTATTTTATTCTATTCTATATATATTGTGTGTTTGTGTATGTGTATGTATTCAGTATATACATTTATATTCAGTATTTAAATATATATTCAGTATATAAAATTCATAGCATATTTTCAGATTGCTTTCATTTTTGAGATACTTTAACTTGCAAAGGAACACTAAATATTGCTATGCCTATTAATAAATTAGAATATATATTTACATTCCAGCCACATGAGGGTGCTACAAAACAAACTGAATTTATCATATATAATATGTGTTTAATACTGCTAATGGTGATGTTGTAACTCAAAAAACCCAAACATAATTCAAAATATTAATATATCAACTCTAGTACATAATTGCACATTTTATTTTTTTATTTATATCTATTAAGGATTTTTTCATAGAATAAGACAATTCTAAACTAAAAAAAGGAAAAAAGTGCAAGAAATGAAAATGAGAGAGAGAGGAAACAAAACTTCTAAAGTTAAGAAATATATCTCTTCTCAATTATGACTTCTCATCATTTTTTGTCACTTATGTAACAAGGAGAAGATGGTATAGAAATATGATAAATAAATAAATCCTTTAAACGTATAGTTATATCTTTTTGTCTCCTTCTCCCCCTTAGAAGCTATCCAAGCCTCTTCAGCCCTTCATTAAATCCAAATCGCATAAACTATAAATAAAATAATCAAAATATAATAATTTTCTACTTTAACATCTTTAAATACCAACATCTGCCTATTCCAGATCCTTGGGAGGTCTTAAAAGATGAATAAAAATGTCAAATCCAGGCTGAATATCTTATTGTGTGACCAACCATGTTTTAAGAAAATTGTAAATGAAGCATGTACACACACACACACACACACACACTCATTTGATAACATATTTGTTCATTATTATTCATTGAGGGGGTAATAGACAGTTGGGTTTGCATTTTAACTGTTTACTACTTTCAAGGCTTTTTCTTTTTTTGCTGATAATTTATTTATATATTAGTTTTGTAAACTCACCCAAGTCATAATAACTCGCAAACTGTACAAGTTAAAAACTGGTTCCTGGTCATTTGTGAATAAGGAATAAGAATATAAATCTACTGCAGCTTATTTTGAAACACTATACTGTATATTTATTCTTTTATTATTGAATAGAATAAAAAATAATTAATCTACAACATTACAAAGAATAAAGAAACAAAAACACATGACAGCTATAAAAAACCCCAATTATATGTAGGGCATATATTAGTAAATACATGTACAGATATAAAAATTCTACATAAGCATTTTAATGCTTCTAATTTTATTGTAATTTCCCATTGCTAATTAACATTGAAAAATGAGTTATTGTAAATTCTAATAAAGTGATTCATTAGATCAATGAGTTGTTATGTCATTGAAAAAAGTGAGGTGAGGTGGCGCAGTGGTTAGAGTGCAATACTACAGGCTACTTCAGCTGATTGCTAGCTGCAGTTTGGCAGATCGAATCTCACCAGGCTCAAGCTTGACTCAGCCTTCTATCCGTCAGAGGTGGGTAAAATGAGGACCCAGATTGTTGGGGACAATATGCTGACTGTAAAACTGCTTAGAGAGGGCTGTAAAAGCACTATGAAGCGGTATATAAGTCTAAGTGCTACTGTTATTGCTATTATCTTCGTAATAAGTAAATAGGACTCAGAGACTCTACATACTTTCTCCATATGTCAATTTCCATACTTCTTGTACTTCAAAGGAATATGAACATCTGAAAATACTAAATCTTCTCTCAAAATTAATACATGTAATAACATTGTACCGAGTTTGAACAATTATAGGGCAATGTACAAACATATGTTTAAATAAAGCCTTAATCTCATTTCATCTCCAACATCATGATTTACTATGATTTAAACTGTTGCCTTATAACAAAAATTATAAAAAATGCATTATTGTTTATTAAAATGTTTGGCAACCAAGCTTCATTCTTGTTCAGTAAAAACACAGGAAAGCAGTGCCACAATAAAGACAAGGAGTATATGAAATACAATTACATGGGCCAAGGAAGAATCAATAAAATAATACCGTTTTCCCCAAAATAAGACATCCCCCTGATAATAAGCCCAATCGGGCTTTCAAGCGCATGGCAATAAGGCCAAGCACTTATTTCAGGGTTCAAAAATATATAAGACAGGGTCTTATTTTGGGGGAAAACATGGTATGTGGGGAAAATAAAAATGTACATAAAAAGACCTCCTGTCAAAGGTACTGGTAATCACCTTTCCTTGAAAGACAGATTTTATTCTCAGATTTCTAGAACCAAGAATAATTTTCTTTTACTAACACATAGTGCACCTAGAGTCTTTGAAGAAAAGCCGCTTCTGGTTATTACACTCAGACAGCCTAGAACAGAAATATGCTTCCTTACAGATATTTGAGGCCAGAACATTTAGGTTTGATGGAAGACTCCAGCATTTAACCAACTGTTTTTTATTACTTTATTTGTATTAATGAAATAAGTAACACTGAAATGTGATAGAACAATCTGTATACTCTGCATATCAACACATTACATTCATAGTACAAATCCCTTTATACTGTTTATCCATAAAAAAGAGAATGCTTTAAAAATGCAACATAAGGTAGGAGGACAGAAATTAAAGAGATATCTTGAATATAATATTTCAGTTTCCTATCACACTTTAAACTATTAGTCCATAAGGCAAAGGAATAATCACATTTAAATCATGAAGGTATGGCGACAGGTAAGTACTGTAAGTAGAAAGATTTACTATTCTGATTATGAGCTAGTTTCCATCTGCATAGTTTTTTAAAAATATGATCCGCCAATTATTGCTGAATCACAAACTCTTACCCAGCTGGCATGGTCAATGATAAAGGAAGCTGGAAAATATAGCTCAGCAATATTAGAGTATAACACATTGCCAACTTCATTCCTTTAAGGTTCTAGTTAAATCTCACAAAGAAAAGATATCATGTAAATCTACTTGGGTAGATTTACCGTTCTAAATGTAATTTGAATGATTTTAGCAAGTTTTCAGCAATGTGTGGTGTAAAAAAGTATTTCCTACTGCATTTAGTCTCATTGGATGGCTTCCATTCCTAACATTTTAAGGTGAACTGAGGTGATGACTATCCAATTCATTATGTTTGTCATTGTGATTTCCTGCATTTTGTCTCCTTTTATTATTCTTTTTTACAAACTAACTGATTCTATTTTCTCTAATGCTACTAGTAAGCATATTTTCATATTCTCATGTTGTGGCAATTTTACAGTTGTTTTATTTTAATACAGTCTAATTACTTTATAATATAGCATTCCTCTTTTTTTTCCAAGGGCTATTCTGGATATTTTCCATGGAGGAGAGATTAATATATAGCAATGTAAGCAAGAATCAACTCAGCTTAATCAGAAGTCAATAAAATGTAACACCTTATAGTTATAGTTTCTATTATTAATTTTGAAAAATAATCCTCTAACGTTGTCAGCATCTATAAAATTATAGGAAAAAACACTGCTGATGAGAGGTAAAACATTGCCTCTTACCACTATTAATTATATCCTCAGTCCCTGATCAATTTTTCTCAACACTTAAAAAACCCAAAAAGAATTGCATGAATATTGGCAATAAGTATACTGTAGTAGTAAAGTTATTAAAAGCACCATTACATGTTTTTCTGTCTGGGGATTTTTAATTAACATAAATCAAAGCCTGAATCATTTAATTTTTATAATGAAAAATATGCAGGATGAAATTCTTCAAAATAATATATGCGAAAATTTCACTTTTAAGAAAATTTGTGTTTCGACTACATAAGTGATTTTACAATAAATAATAAATACTATATAAAGTTGAACACTGACCCCTAGTAGTCACGCTGAAAAATGCTTAACAGTGATTCACTGTTTTCAGGCCCTAGAGGAACCAATTAAATAACAAAAGAAGTATTAATTGAAATATCAAATTCTTATTATTCCTCATTCCTTTTTGGAATTAGGAAATATCATAATTGATCTTAAGGAAAAAAAGATCTAAAATGACTTTCCAATTTAAAAAATATAGTTTGCTATATATAAAATATATTCAAAATGCAATCTTACTACTTTTGTGAAAGGAACTCTATTAATACTTTCAGAAATTTGCCTTATGTACATTAATAAAATAGAAAAGTCATTTTAGACTTCTGAAGTTCATTAAGTTTGTTAAGAAGAGAGTTAGAGATCAAAATATGGATATATATTAAAATATAACAGGTCCTTTCCCTCACCTCAAACCTCTTAACACCACCTAGTCAGAAGCTCTCAACATAGTTTAGTGAATTGCACAACCAAACAAACCAATTAATTCCACCTATGATTACAAAGTGACTTGCGCTTTCTGAAAGTGAACTTGCCCTTATAATATAACATGCCCTTATAATATAACATAGAAGCAATATTTTATTGCTAATTTTTATTAACAATGTTCAATGGAAAGCTGGTAATAAAAACACTGGCTTGCATCTGGACCTGGGCATACCTAAAGTCAACCTGTTATTTCAATGAAGTTATTTATGACTATAAATAACTATAATGACTATCTTAAAGCCCATTTCAATGAATGGAACCAGCACTGATGATGTTACTTACTTGGGTAATGAAACACATTCAAGCAAACAAGCAAGTTCAGAGGGTACCAAGAACTCCACAGTTCTAGCCTGAACTACAGAAATGTTCTTCTATTGTTACCTAGTCCAATGAATTCAGCCCAATTTTCTTGTTATTCTAATTTCTCTTACGATATTTCACATATTGCAGATCTCATCGTCCCAGGCACATTATCAAAGGAATATACAATTGTTTCTTACACACACACACACACACACACACAACGTATATCAAAATTTCATGCAAAGTTTGAAATAGAAATGAAAAATATATTGGGGGAAATATCATGGAAAGAAACTTTTGTTTGTGTTCCTTTGTTAATCCCAAACAGCAATGTGTTGAAAAGAAAATAAGCTTCAGTAGCATAATGGTCATCCCTGGTATACAATTGGCAGAGATTTTCACAATTACTACTATCCATGGGGCTATGGTTATATTCCTAGAGAGTTGTTAAAGTTAATTGTTTCTGGATGGGAAAGAGAGAAAAAACAGGATTGATTTCAGCAGTTATTAAAACTATTAATAATATCTAGCTGTCCAGTTGTAAAAGAACATCTATTATCCTGTTTGATTACTGTTATGCAGTACTATAATCATCCTGTTTCAGATTTATATTATTACATGTAAAAATACTTAAATTTTTCTGAATTCTGTGTCTTTTAAATATTAAACAGGTAAATCAATGCTAGAAAAAACATTCATAATAGTTACTGTATATTCTCATGACACAGTATAGCTTCTTGCTTATCAGGGATCTTAGTGCTAGCTGATGCCCCTGATATTGTGTCTTGAGAGAAAGTGGAAATAGCAATCCATGGAGGACCCCATGTCTGCCACTGCCTCAGGTATTCTCTCATCAGCTCATCTTCGGGTGCCATCTTGCTGAGATATTCCAGGATATTCTTGATTTTAACCAGAATAATGGCTTTGACACAAAGATTCTTTTTCAAGAGGCAACTGGACTGTCTGGTTTTTCTTTAACTGATTTGACTTGACTTCTCATCCAAGAAGCTTCTTCAGCTCTGATGGATGGTGGGCAATGGAAGGATTTGTATGCTTTGCAGATAGCTGGTCATTTGCATTCTTTTAGAGAGTCATTAAGGCCACCTGGAGGTTTATCTGTGTCATCAGTGTCAGCTGAGTGGTGCAAATGGGTGTGGAACCTTCTTGGAGCTCTTGAAAGGACTGTGTTGTAGACTGGAGATAGATGATGTCGTATCCCTCCCCTTCTGTTGAGAGAGGGCTATTCACTTTTGACATAGATGGCCTCTTTAACCCCTCTTTCAAATCAAGTCCTCCCTATCCAAAATGTGGACTTTTCTGTCTTCAAAAGAGTGGCCTTTGTCTTTTAAATGAAGATGGACTGCTGAATCTAGTCCTGATGGGTTTTTTCACCTATGTTGTGCCATGAATTTATGAAGTGGTTGTTTTGTTTCCCCAATGTACAGATCTATACATGGCTCACTGCATTGTACTACATATACCATGTTGCTTGGGACAACTATGACCTGGATGACTGAGAATCTCCATAGACAAGTGGCCCTGACACTCACCAGAACCCACTTTCCAGTTGGAATTCACTCTGGGTATTGGACCTGCGATGGAAATCTGAGTATATTGTGAAGAACTTCTGGGACTTCACATCAGCAGCCTCCATGTCCTCCTTTGGCCAGCTCACTGTACCAGGAGGGTATCTGATGACTGCCAAGGGTTACAGGTTGATGGTGTGGAATTTGTTCTTGCCATTGAGCTGGATTTTGAGGATCTATCTTATCCTTTAGAGATATTTGGATGTTGCTGCCTTCCTTGCCTACTCCTTTATTTTATAAAATAAAATATTGCATAGCAGAATTCTGTTTTTAGCATTACACTGAATACCAGCTCTCTGTAATTTGCCTTACAATTTTTAAAAATAACTCTGTGATGGTAAAAGGTACCCACCTCATACAATGTAAACTACATTCATTACCAAACCTATGAGATGCCCTGCCTCCATACATATGAACTGCTTAATATGTCCTTATAAGAAAACATTTACCCAACAAGTGAATTGACCCTGTGTGGCAACTGGGAGAACACTCAGTCAGGAACTGTGTGGCCTAATAAACCAAATTGTTTGCATTGACTGATTATATCACAAAGACAGCATGGCCAGCGTACTAACCAAGGAAGAATGGTAAAGAATAATAAAGTTACTGAGATTAAAAATATTCCAATTTCATGCTGTAATTTCCATTGTCTCTGCCTTTAGTTTACATTTGCCTTTTTTTGCTTTGCGAGGTAGTGGATCAAATATATATAAGCTGTGGTTCTGCTTTAGCTCACGGACACTCAACAAAGTATTAAAGCTTTGCTGGGGGTCCAGTTTATATTGTTACTTGTATGCATGTAAATAAAATTATGCTGCTTCTTCAAAGTGATTTGGTTGCTTTTGGTGAGCTACATTTCAGCCACGATACCATATTGGATAATAGAATCCTATAGCTACTACATGTAACTGTTCAGTTGTACAACAGAATATTTATGTTTATATTTATGTTTGTGGGTGGATGTGTGTGCATCAGAGGTGGGTTTCAGCAGCTTCTGACCAGTTCTGGAGAACCGGTAGCAGAGATTTTGAGTAGTTTGGAGAACCAGTAAATACCATCTCTGACTGACCCCACCCCCATCTATTCTCTGCCTCCCAAGTCCCAGCTGATCAGAAGGAAATTGAGATTTTGCAGTATCCTTCCGCTGGAGTTGGGTGGGAATGGAGATTTTACAGTATCCTTCCCCTGCCATGCCCACCAAGTTACGCTCACCAAGTCATGACATGGCCACCAAGCCACACCAACAGAACCAGTAGTAATTTGAAACTCACTACTGGTGTGCATGCCTATGCTTCTTTTTATTCATAGATATGAGATACAGAGGTAAATAAGAAAATATAGGTTGTCCTCATTCAGCAACCATTAGTTCAGTGACCATTTGAAGTTATGATGGTGCTGAATGTGGAGACCTGTGATCAATCCTCATAGCAGTCAAATGATTGCAGTTTGTTTTATACCACATCACTTACCATATTTCATATATCTGTCAAAACTGCATAAACATATGCACAAGGTGGAAAAGATAATAAAGCGCTTTTTAATGCCAAAATAGATACTGTAGGCGGTCAGCTCTAGCCTCCTGCCATTCATTATTCACTTTCATTTTTATTTTGATTCACTGCAAAACATAAAGTCAAATACCACTGTTTAATTCACTAAATCATTAGAGCAGAAAATGCCAAAATTCAAAGAACAATAATTACTTAGGAAGGTATGATAATAAGTGAATGTTTGGATTTAATTGGAACATTTTGCATTGTCATCCCCCATTGATATTTAATTTGCAACAGCCTGGAAAAAAACACCTATTATTTATACTCCTATTTCTGAATCACACATGACTTATGTTCAGTGTAAACTTGACAGAGATTATTTTTTGTTGGGGGAGTTAAAAACAGTATGAGCCATGTCCCACTTGGCTCCTTCAGAGACACAGGGGGAAAACATGAATATTGGATCCTAGGTGGTTAGCGCTTCTCTCAGCAAGGGGTAGTTCTGTCAGTCTCAGAACAGGCAATTATGCCTGAAGAGGCTATATTCCGATCTGGTTGTATTGGACAATAAACTTCCAATCTCCCGCTTTTAAGAAAGATTCTGGAGAAAGTTGTGAGGCAAATATTGCAGAGAATCCTAGATGAAATCTTTTCCAGATGGGCTTCAAACCAAGTCATGGAACTGAAATAGTTAGTCATTCTTGTAGATGAGCTTTTATGAACCTGGATGGAGGGGATGCAATCTTTTTGGTCATTTAAGAAAGATTTTCAGTAATGTTGACCATGGTATAGGCAGTCTTTGACTTATATAATTAGGACAGGAACTTCTGTTGTGAAGCAACGTGGTTGTTAAGTGAGTCAGGACCAATTTTATAATTTTTTTGTCATGATTGTTAAGTGAATCACATAATTGTTAAGTGAAGCTTCATTGACTTTGTTTGTTGCATGTCCCCTGGAAAATGGAAACCACATGACTCCAGTACACTGCAACTGTTGTAAATACCCACTAGTTGCCAAGGATGCCAAATTTTGATCATGAGTCCTTTAGTGTGTGAGAATTAGTCATGTCACTTTTTTTCCACAACATTGTGATTTTTCATCAACAATGATCACTAAGTAGTTCTGTTGAGGATTACTGTACAGTATATTCTTGATTTACTATGATGATTAGAAGAGGGAGGTGCTGTTTTATAGCGGTTTCCTTTGTTCTTGAGTGGTTGCTTCCAGTTAATATTGGCAGGAAGTTGTTTTTTTAATAAGCAGTTTACAATCAGTAATAAATATAACAATAAGGATAAAATGAGACATAGTTAACTTAGTCTTTGAAGTGCTGGAGCAGAAGTGGGGAAACCTGAAGTCTAAACCTGCCTTACTCAAAAAAATCAATTGGGCAACCTTGGGCTGTTCACATTTTCTCAGCCTTAGGAAGAAGACAAGCAGTGTCTTCTCTCAGCCTTAGGAAGAAGCAGTGTCATGGCCCAGGATTCAGACTCTAACTTTGAAGATGCTGCTTCGTCGGAAACAATGGATTGTTAGCCTCAGGAGACATCAAGCCAGAAATCATCAGTCCCTTGAGAATAGCTGGATCAGTCAGATGATGTAATACAGCCTCAAAGCAGAGAGCAGAGCAGCTGCTCAGTGAGGCTTCTTTTCAAGTAAGGGAGTAACTATCTTAAAGATTAATTAAATTAAATTAAAATTAAAGACAGCTGTCTGCAGCCTGATTTAAGAGACATTTCTGATCCATGTTTCTATGTTGGAAACAACTATCTGATGTGCTGCACTGAGTGATAGGAGATCTATCTATCTATCTATCTATCTATCTATCTATCTATCTATCTATCTATCTATCTATCTATCGCCTTGAAATTCTGGCCTTGGCACTGGTTGAGGAACCTGGCTTGTCTCTCCAATGTATGGGTCCGATTTTGACTTGTCTCATATGTTTCTTTTCCTATTGAAAAGAAAGCTAAGCAAGGACACTTTTCATTACTTTCCTCATTTTTACTCAGACTTGAGTAAATTATTAAATTATTGTTACCAATCAGTAAATTATTGTTATTATCTAATAACTCTGCCTGGATTTGAAAGCCTAACCTATTCAGCGGTCCACTGTAGCAGGGGTGGTTTTATTTACTTTTACTCCTGCTTTGCAACAGGACTGGACTTTCCATCCGCCAACCCTCGCTGCTGGGAGGTGGAACCAACTCGTTGGTTCCGCCCCAGGCGCCTGATG